>JAIPMN010000677.1:0-33240 GCA_020650975.1 Apostichopus californicus | reverse complement strand
GGTCTTGGGCCGGATACATCCATCTTCTATCTTCATAATATAATTTCCTTTGTGCACATGTTCTAACTATGCTGTGTTCCATTACTCTCCCCTCCGAATCATACAGCCTCTCAGAGTAGCATTGAGGAGGATGGGTGCACCAAACTTAATCCCAGACGGGATGGAGAATTGCCTTAGTTACAGCGTGGTGACGTATCTGAAGAAGTTGAAACAACAGTCCAAAGTAGAGGCGGAAAGAATGGCCGCCGCCATCTCTAAGAGGCCAAAAGCTGTGGAGCTGGGAATTAGAGTTCAACCCAGGTAAGGAGAGGTTTTGGTTTTCTTTTTCGTTTTTGTTTTCTCCCGTCTTTTTTTTTTTTTCACCTGGCACATTAATATACAGAAGTGTGTCAATAACATTATGCTCAGTGTGATATCCTTCGGTGTTAGGTAAGGGCATGTATATAGAATGAACAAAGAGGCAGAGAGCAAACAAGAGACGTGTGTTATAATACTCTACGTACTATATTCTAATCTTCAAATCCGTCCGGGTGGCCGTATACTACTTCATCTTTACTACATTACACTAAGTTAAACTATAAATAGTTTGTGTGAGAGGGAATGGTTATCTCATGACAGATCTTTCAAAGCCAATGGTATGCTTAGACCAAATTGTAGCAATTTGTTTTTCTTTTGCCTGCTTTTTCGAGTCTTGTGTTCCTGTGTCGGGGGTCGTTTCCCGAATGCTGCACGATGTTACTGGACATGTCCGTAATTTTTTTGTCTCTATCAGAATGGTATGCGATACCTCTAGGTCTTTGCAGTGTTGTATTTTAATCATTTTATAGCATTATAAAGAGGCACGTACTGTCGAATGAGTCCTTGCTGAATCGAATGTTATCAGATCTTTGGTAATCTGGTGTTATCGTGATGGCTCTTGTCAGTCTGTTGAAATGATAACAGCAAGAATGTGGAAAAAGAATTGCATTAGTAAGGTGCCATTTATGTTAAAAAGTATAAAAATAAATAAAACTGTTAGCAAATTGCTTATCCACTAGAGAGCCTGTGTAAGAGAATGTGTAAAAGTAAGTTGGCCTGACGCTTCGATCCTAGTAGGATCTTCTTCAAAGGCTAAATGACAAGTCACAGTAACAGAAGTATAGACAGATGCTCTTACAGGGCAGTCAATTGTTGATTGCTTGTATGCTTTGTTTTGGCCCCAACCACCCCACCCTCCTCACCCCTAGCCAGCATACAATACTGCCTTCTGAACTACACATGTTTTCACCCATTTCAGACCGAACTTTGCATGAACCCTCTGTCACCATTAAAGGCTTTCGATGAAGAATTCAGTTTTTTGAGGTATTACCTCTCTCTTTTTTTCCATGTAGGTCGCAGATGCCTTCGTTAGCTGCCAGAAAGGACTTTCAACATCTACTACAAGCAATCACCGGAGAGACGGTGACAGTGCGAGCCGATAACAGTGTGACAGAATTCCCCGGTTTCATGCTGAGGTTGAGCGAGAGGGACATAAAGCCGCAGATGTTCAGGAACGCGTTCGACATCCCACGTGCGGAACTCCTCGATCAAGTGCAGAGGATGCGAACCAACTTCCTGCAGTTACCGTCTTCGAAATCTGGAAGGCTAATGAACGAAGGTTCGTTTTTATCGCCTTTTTGGTTCGATGATAATTGTAACCTTTGCATTCATGATGGCGTATGTGTGTATGTATGCGTGTGTGCGTGCGTTTGTTTTGTATTCTGACCGAGGACTTGAACAAAAGAATTCCAGGTCCTCGGTTGTGATTTCTAAAGAATCACCACGTCCTCGGAAGAATTCTATTGTATGGGTATTGTTAAGGTTAGGGTACGTGGATTTGAACAACGGAAAATACAATGGGGTCGTCGGTCTGAATGTAATACAAACATGGGTGTGTGTGTGTGAGTGAGTACGTTTGTGACGCCCAGCTTGTAAACACGATATCTCAAGAAGGAAAGTCAGCCCAATTTCATATTTGGTGTGTAGAAGTACCACATTGAGTACAAGAAGCATTTTGTTTTTGGTGGAGTTCAAAGATCATTTGGGGTCATCAGAGGTCAAATCGTGAAACGCTTGAAATCGTGAAACCCTTGTAAACATGTACACTCTCACTATACATTACGTCAGATCGATGAAGAAACTTGCTCGTTTCATCATCGTAACCACAATGCATATTTGCATTCTGGTTATTTGATAAGTTGGTGAAATTGCACAACGTTTCTGGCGATAAAAATTGTGATGAGATGATCCTTAAAAAATAATTATGTTGAAATTTAATATTTGGTTAAAAAGTTTATCAGAGTTTTTCAGAGAATAGTCTTAGATGCTGTTTGTATGTTAACTTGAGAATAACATATTCAGATGCTGTCTTGGATAGTCATCAATTTCTACACAAAACTGCCCAAAAGACTCTAATGCTGTTTCAAATTACAAACAATACACTGGCAGTATTTCTATATTTAATCCTGCAAAATATGCAAGCTCTAATAAAATTTATTAAAATATGCATATTTGTAGACAGACATATCTTGGTTTTGAAATGTCAAGTATAATAGAAGACTTGTTTTTTTTCTCTCTCTCTTTTTTGGATCAGTAGATTCGGAAAGGCAGTAATAAACAGGCATGAGCTTTTTCCGCGAATTCGCGGAATATCCGTGATTTCTATTCTACCTCGGGGACAAAAACTATTATCCTAACACACTGTAGCATATGCATACTGGAGCCTATACCGCAATTTTCGCAAAGTTCCGTGATTTTTTTTTTAACCCCAGGCTCATCTCTGAATAAAGAAACATTCCATCTTGCATCTCCACCAGAAATTTCTCATCTTTTTTTTAATTTGATTTTTTCCTTCATTATCAGATAATATTCACAGTATCAGGATAGCAGAGATGGGTAACTACCAGGAATTTTTGAAAACGATTCCAAGTCCATTACGGGAAGTAGAGGAAGGCCCTGCTAGGTTGCACACATTTGGGAATCCTTTCAAATTAGCTTCGGAGAAAGATAAGGTGAGACCATTCAGGCAGTAGTGTTTACTTTTTGAATGATATGGGAGGAGGTAAACAAAGCAGGAGGAATTTTGTTTCAGGCAAAGGGGGCTTTAAGCATTGACTATTGTTGCACCCTTTCATTACCATGGTTTAATGGTTTAAATGTTGTGAGAGGGGGAGAGGGGAGGGGTCCTTTGGCAATATTTTTCTTTCAGGTTTTGAGCACTTGCAAGGGTGTTAGTTATCTGTGAAGAAGGAATTTGAAGGTAACTTCTGTTTGTCATTTTCCAGCAATTTGATCACATTGCTCTCTCTCTGTGGATCATCAGGGCAAGCTATCATAAAGCAAATACATCCTGTTTGAAAGTTGACACAGGTGGTGGTATGCATGCTTAGCTGTGAATATTACTCCAATCACCAAAAAGTTGTCGACAGAATTAGTAACTTGATCTGTAAACCTGAATACTCATTAAATTTCTGTCATGCCATTAAAAAGGTTAATATTTTAAATACTCATTTCCCTTCAAAGTTTGATCTCAAATTTAAATGATGTTTGTATTCTTGTCGTATGCAGAGAATGATGGTGGTGGATGAAGCAGATGTAAATGAAGCGATGACCGGGCCCGCCAAGAGAAGATCCGAGAGTCCAAAACGAAGAAATTCAAGCTCCAGTCCTCCCAGCAGACAGCCAACGTCGCCAGGAGCACAGGACAGTATCCTCAGAAAGCCTGTAGCCGAACTGAGGAAAAGCTCTCTAATCAAACAGAAAGGTGAGGTTCATAAATTGTAATAGACAATCCTGCTCAAATTCTTTTGGACAATTTGTAAGAAAGAAAAAATTCACCATATTTTCCAGCTATTTAAGATATTGAGCAAATATTTTTCGAAATTTGGACAAAAGTCCTCATCTTCTACTCGTGGAGATTTTTAGTTTTCGAAAAGAAGAAAAAGAATATGGAAAAGTTTTTGGAGAGTGAAAAATCGTCAAAACGTGACTGTACAGGGCAATGTTGGCCGCAACATATTGTTAGAGAGAATCCTGCTCAAATTCTTTTGGACAATTTGTAAGAAAAAAAATTCACCAAATTTTCCAGCTATTAAGATATTTTGCAAATTTTCGAAATTTGGACAAAGTCCTCATCTCCTTCTCATGGAGATTTTTTAGTTTTCGAAAGAAGGAAAAGAATATGGAAGTGATATTGCAAAGTGAAAAACCATCGAAACGTGACTGTACATGGCAAAGTTGGCCGCAACATATTGCCATCATCTTGACTATTGCAATGCTCTCCTCATTGGATTACCTAAACATCTTCTTAATAAGCTTCAACTTGTTCAGAACTGTGCTGCTAGACTTGTAACAAAAGTAAAAAACACCAACATATAAAACCAATTCTTAAAGATCTTCACTGGCTTAGAATTGCAGACAGAATCAATTATAAAATTCTTGTCCTTGTGTTCAAAGCAAGGAATGGTTTAGCCCCAGTTTACCTACAAGAGCTTCTCCAAGAATACAGACCTAGCAGGGTGCTTCGTTCAAGCGTACAACATATGCTATCTGTTCCTACTGTTCGCACTTCCACCTATGGGGAACGTTGCTTTGCTAGATCAGCTCCACAGCTATGGAACAGTCTCCCCTTACATCTGAAAACAATTCAGCATGTGTCAACTTTCCAGAAAGAACTCAAGACGTTCTTATTCATGAATGCATATCCATTTGTTTAATAACTGTTGTGTCCATTTTGGGTACTTTGCTCCTGCAGCGCTTCTGAGCAGTTTTTTTAACTGGATAAAAGCGCCTTACAAATTCTTATATTATTATTATTATTATTATCATCAATTGCCACTTCAGCCGCATGATTTTTAAATCTGTTTCTTCCACATGTTACATTCGCTACCTCTAGGGCAACAAACTGCTCCTCCGGAACCAAAACCACCCGAGGAAGTCGATGACTCGTTAGATGACGCTGTCCTAGTCGTGGACGAGTCAGGAGGGGAGGATGCCACGACGACGGTGGATAAGGCAGACTCCTCGACGTCCAATCACGTAGACTCCGAGTGTTCAAAGGAGAAGAAAGGCAATAAGAAACAGTCCATCTTGGATTCTGGGAGCAGTGTCAAAGGTCAAAGACACGAGCCATTAGCATACGAAAGAGGCATCAATGGGCACAACAGTGAACTTAAGAGGGCAATCGTAAAGGAAGTTAGAAGACCTGGGAACGGTAAGAGTAATTTTGCCAACAGAACAATCCATGATCAAGGATTCTCCCTCCCTCCCTACCCCAAACCCTCACTCCTTCCCCTTCACACTGTCAGGCCTATTGTGCCCACCTGCCGGGTTCTAATGCCATTCTATGTGGGGTTGCTTCATTTCAAGAACCCAACATAACTAACTGCGAGGTTCATCCGGACACACTGGGGTATATTTGTACGAATATCTGTACACTTTCCCACTTTTATCTTTGTTTATGTTCTTTTTTTCCAATTATTCACATTGTAACATCTTTATATCTAAATCAAGGAAAACTTAGCGTCCAGCTTGGATTAAATTCCTGTTTAATTTAGGCCTGAACTGTGAAAAAGATAAAACAATAAACTTGTTGGTAAACCTCGTCGGTACAATTTTCATCAAAGGCTAAATGTAGCTGTTAAGCTTTTCCACAACTGTATGTGTGACGATAAGAAAAACTGAAAAATTTTAATTTCATCATCGCTAGCTGCATAAATGAATAGCCGGTCTACCAACCAACTCAAATGAATTGCCCAAAGCAGCATTTTTGACTTAATTTTGCTAAGTTTGGCCAAAAAAATTAGACTAATGAAACTGATTATGGTGCTCCTCATCACATGAAGATCTTTTATATCTTGGAGGGACAGATACTCTTTATAAATCATACTAGAATAACATTTCTCTATGCTTTTGTACTTTCTCTTACAGATTTCACCAGGCTCTTTGCAGGATTAGAGAACATTAAAGGTGATCTGGATACCAAATACCTCTTTGTGAACGCTATCATTTACGAAGCATCTCGCTTCAAGAGGAGGGTTCTGATCAAGAAGCTGGAGCTCTTCCAAAGGCACATGATCGCCCAGGAGGAGAACAACAGCAGTAGCAGCAGCGCCAGCAGCGGTAGCAAGCAGATGAACCTGAAGAGAGCCAGAAATCATTCCGTCGACCAGAACAATCAAAACAGCCACAAAGCCAAGAAAGCGAAACCTAGGTAGGCGTGCCTCCGAGGAGGGGGAAGCTTAAACGCTGGAAGAACGATGAAAAGCCGTGGTCCACGACACCAGGCGGAAAATTGTGGTCCTTTAAGAGGGGAAGGCGACACGAGGGAGAGGTTGCGAGGAGCGCTGGTCCCTGAGGAAACTTCGCAGGGTCGTCGAAATGTCATCTCGCTGGTCGAGAGGAAGAGGAATCGAGAGGAAGAATGGGACAGTTTGACAGTGTTATGAGACGGTTAAGATGCTGTGTTGAGAGAGTTCATGCGAGACTTTTTGTGATAGGTTTAGCTTGGAAAATGGAAAGTGAGCTCATGTTGTAGTTGAAGAAATTTGCAGGCTTCTTTTCATGAGCTTAGCAATTACGTGAGGAAAGTTATGTCATAGATGAGATGGTAACGGAGGAATCTGTTTAAGAAGGTCATCTTGAGTGATGTGGGTGGGTTCTTTGTTACTGTTGAAACAAGGGCAATTCTTGGCCCGATAGCTTCTGAACCCCATGCCGTGACAAAATAGCGAAGAGCAAGCTTTTGGAGATGCTTGCAACCAGCGAGGCAAATGGGAAATGTTGTTGTTGGTTCATTAATTGAGTCTGAAAGGCAGCAGTTTTGTAGATTCAATTTGAAACTTATGTCCCTATAGAAAAGTTGAGAAATGCAAGAGATGTGTAGACCAAACATGTTGTGATTGAAATTTTGGCATCAAGTATACGAATCAACTAGTCAAACATTGAAACAGAATTAAAAAATTGAAACGCCCCAAAAAAGCTTCTGCAAAAAAGGCCATTTCCAAGAGTAACAAGCTGGGCTGAAATGGTTACCTTATGAAGTTCTTGTAGAAGCGCTCACAGCAATTTGTGGGGTATGGAATGGAGTCAAAATCAAAGTGTGCAACAACTGTGATTTACTGCCGATGGTTATTTGCAACCCATATCCAAAGTTGGTGATGATTCTTCTGTCTGCTGTCTGTGGGCTACATTTTTTATACTAGAAATTACGACCTTAATATGCACAGACTGATGACAGTATCCAGAAAGCGTGATGTTGGTTTGGGTGGTTTATAAAGTGGCTAGTTGAGTTTCTGGACTCGTATCAATATAAAATGAGAATATGAAAATGGGTGATGTAATGTAGTTTATCGTGGAGAGGAGCTTACCTTCATGCTCAACATAACAGAAAGAAATAGAAGAAGGCAAAAATGTGTTGCTGGAAGAAATGATTATATCATTAGAACTTTTACTATGGGGGAGTGTTTGGTGGTGCTGGTGGGAACATACAGGACAGATATAACCATTCACATGGTTAGTTATGTAATGTTTTATTGATTTAAATCTCCTTGTTGAGAGAGACACCAATATAATTGCTAATTAAATCTGCATCGGTTTGGCTATAACATGTGATGTGATTGTGTAAGGCCTCTCTCAGCTACAAAGTGATTCTCTGTCTGAGGGGAAATGATGATTACCTGAGCAGTCCTCTGCTTATCCCGGGGGTCTTTAACATCACCTCTATCCATCCCTCCCTCCACCTCAAATCATCCCGTCCTTTCGACAATTAATTTTAGTATCAGTTTAAGTAAACAATCCAGATTGGTGTTTACCCAGCACTGCTGCGCATCAGCAAACTTCGGTAGTGGCAGTGAATGAAAATTGGGGCCTCCAGCATCAATCGAGGAAAAGCCAACTTAAGAAGTTTATGGTTCCGTAGTAAACTTTATACTGTAGTTAATGGTTCTGTTCTGATCACCTATCCACATTTAAAAATTTCAAATTGAAACCAAAATGACAATCTTCAGTTCTATTTTGCCTGCTTTTTGTAGGAAATGTGCAATTCTTAATTATCAAACATTCATTAGTAAGGAGGTTGTTGTTTATTTGCAATTCTCAGAGAAATGCAGAAACTTGATAACATTTTCTATGTTGACACTCTGCAAAAGGGGAAAGGTTAAGATGTATAGTGTGGTGTGGCCAATGCATGACAGAGAGCGGTATTTGTGGGAGGGAGGATGGCAGGGGTGATTTATGCCAAGGCCCCCCCCCTACCAGTTTCTTATTAATCTATGGTTAAGGTCTATTAAGTTTTATATTTAGCTACTGAACAATGTTCCCCCACCCCCATTCTAGTATTCTTACAAATTTCTCTGAAATTGTTGTATGATAATATTTTAAAATATGGCAGCTCTACAGACTGATAGAACTCTTTTCTTGTTGTTTGATGTTGAATAAAATACTTTATTAAGAAACAATCAGTCTTTATGACACAAACAGTTTTTTAATTGATTTTTTTTTTTTATAGTGTTCACACTTGAATAAACGACAATTGTTTGTTGCACAGAATCACATGCAACGTGCAATGTTCTGAAGTTTCAAACATAAAAAATCTCATGAGCAGATGGCTTTGAGAGATGAAGGGTGGGGGGGGGGGTGGGGAGGAGGAGTTGGATAAGGCTTGAATATTTGGCAATCTTAGAAACATCCACACACATGTTATGAGTACAAGTTTTATGGGTTTTTTTTTAATGATTTCATATTCTGGGAATTTTTCAATTCAACTGGGAAAGTTTAGCACATAGGCAATTAAAATAGTCAGCTATGCAAAAGCACCAAAAATGCGAAAACAACCATTTTTGATCTCAAAGGAGAGGAAAAGATGTTTCCATTGATTTGCATGTCTTGTGGGATGTGTGTTGGATTCTAATCCAGGGATTGTTCTTTTACTTATATAAAAGCAAAAGGACAATTTTCGAGCAGAGTTACCTGAATGTGAAAAGCTTATAGAAGAATGTACTAACTCAGTGATATATCACAAACCACTAATGTCACCCTCAACATTGTTTGGAAGGAGTATTCCAAATATTTTCTCGAATTTAGAGACTGTCATAAAATCGGATCAGAGGGTACTTATTATTGCCCACCCCTTAAAGTACTGCATATCACTACTAAGGTTGTCAAGTTGACCAGAGGTCATCCTTGTGAACCTCTTGTAACCAAATAAAATGTCAGGTGTGATTCTTTTCAACAAAGTAGTTGACAGTTTGGTTTACTCTATAGCAGCTGGTTGCCCTTGTACCCTTATTCCAAAATATTCATCCGTTACTTGGGCGTCGCTGTCCACAGGAGCAAGAACATATATATGTTCTTAATCAAAAAAGGGCCAAATTAAACTGGTAGTAAGGCCCTTTAACTGTAGTTAGCCCGTCAAACTTGCAGCAAAAAGGGGTTTTTTTTCCCCTATGGTTTTTGCAAAGTACATTGGACTAGTTTTCTATGCAATGGAAGTGTGGTAGGGTCAATCTGCTAAGGTTTGTTGGAAAGAATGGTAGAATTCCTCTTTAGTTTTAGATGTCTCTTGTTTCATAAATACAATACACACATAAGAACAGTTTGTGTTGAAGTTTTATCAGATGGGGGAGAAATGCAAATGCTATTTTGACACAGCTTGAATTCATGGAAATTCTATGTTTTGCTGTGTGTGGGTGTGTGTGTGTTTACGACCGATTGTCATCTCATCTGCACGAAAATAAGGAGATTTAGGGTTGTGTGTATAACATAGATCAAGGCAAAATGCACTGTCTCTCCTAAACTCCCAGATTCAGAGGTAGAAAGCAGAAGGAGAGTTGCATAGTCAATATAAATTTCACACAAGCAACATAGCATCCAAAGATGACATCCAACACCCCATTTGTCCTTTCATTTTTTTTTTTTCATTTCTTTATTCCAGTATTTATAAGTAGGATAAAAATATAACAATATACAGAACATCAAAAATACAGGTTAAGACATAATATACCAATTTGCAATATATTCTATAAAATATTACCTGAAGCCATAAAAAATGTTTGTGTCTTTTAAAAAGAGGTTAGTGTTTTTCCTGATGTGGGGGAGGGGGGGCTGACCTAATATGTAGTCCCGCTTCTGAATGTTTATGGGGTGATTGCTCAAAAAACAAAAAGTTTGATAGAAATGTAACGTTGGATGACAGCAGAAGTGCTTAAACCTGTTGCAATATCACAAAATTTAAGTTTGAGCACGGAGTCATCCTTTAGCATTCCAGCCGAATCCATGGCAGATGTAGATCTCTCAAAAGTTGCTCACTCCAAGGAATTTTTCCATCTTCCAACCACTGACACTACTTTGCCAAAAATCAATGAAAGCCTAGGTTACATTCAATATTTATTTTAATTAGTAAGATGATTGGTTATGCATAATAATCTCTCCTAGTTGTTTAGCATGTTTGATGCACAAAACAAGAATCTTGCAAAAGATTGGTTTTAGAATTGATCGTTTGTTTGGTTTCATAAAAAATCTCTGCATAATAATATTTCAAATTTAATGTAACTTCATGAATCTATAGATACAAATAAATACTAATAAAATGAACAATCCTTGAAAACATGTAGCAAGGTTACTACCTTTGGGTGTAGTCCTTTGTCATTGATTGTTTCTTAATGCCAAGAATTTCATGTCCAATTCGAAAATAGCACATTTTCTGAATGATGTCATTTATGTGAAATGGGTTTTTGAATCGCTCAAAATGTGCAACATTTGATCTACCAATTGTAAGAATAAAATCATGAAATTCAAATTTGAAGGAATATGAGTTGTAAATTTACCTTATGTAATAGTTCATTTTAACTGACTAACTTGTATTTCTTGCATTGTGTGTGTTTAAGGTCATAAGTATTGTCCCATAATTTGCTAGTAAAGTCAGTAATAATTAAAAACAAACAATGGTTAATCATGTTCAAACTTTAATGCCAATTTTTCTACCATTCTAAAAACAATTTTTCAGATAGTCCATTGTCTAAGTCCAAAATCCAACCATTAACTTTAGCTTATATGAAAGGAATCTTTGTGAAGGAAAGGTTCCCCCCTCCCCCAACAGCTATGAAAAAATCTTGTTCTGGTTTGGAGATATGCAAGTTTGATATTGTGTTGTTGATGTCACATTAAGGCTTCATAAAGTCTTTAACCTTGTGTGGGAAGGAACATTAAATCGGTGTTATCTTCCAAATGGAATCATATTTTCCTTATCTGTTTGGAGAAGTTGTTCAGGTCTCTCTCATATTGACCATTAATGAATGTTAAGTTTGACTCTCCTTCCTCAGTGTCTGGGACATAGGAGAGGATGAAATTTGTCCTAGAAAGGACTTTTGAAATAGGTAAAGTACTTTTGAAACAGGTTCAAATTGGGGGCTATAAATAACAGTGTATTGGTGAATATCCTTTCAGTGGGTTTATTGTTATGTCAGTCTCGTTCTATGACAAATGACAGCCATAAAATTCTAGTCACAAGTCTTATATGCTGGCAGAAAAAAGGGGAGAAAATTCTCTGCAAACTGCACCTTGATTGCTTGTTCATTTTACCCATTTTCTTTCGAAGGAGCTGGACAAAAAGAGTTTTCCAGGATGCAGGGCAGTAAGAGGTATCTTAGAAACTAAGACTTTTCAGAGGGAATGGAAGAGGACTAAAATTTGTCTCTGGGCAGATAGGATGAGCAGCTAATGAGGCGATTGTTTGTGAAGTGTTCAAGTGTGTCGCATTTCTTGAGTGTGGGGCTTAACGAATTCGAGGCGAGAAAGTGGGTTTAGGAGTCCATTTCCCCACACCATTCGAGTTGAGGAGGGGGAATTGGCAGTCCCAAATTCTCCGTTGAAATGTAAACCGTGTAAGTGTCGATGTAGCCACTTTCCACCCAAAAAAATGATCGTAATCAAATTACTATTTTATGAATATTTATAAGTTATTGAAATAGCAAAATCGTATTCATAATTGGTGGTTAGAAAATGATTGTGTTCTATCACTGAAGGATGTTCTGAAATCTGAAATAAAAAACGAGTTTGAGAAATATATTGACACGAAGTTCAGTTTCCTCGATCTATTTCATTTATTCTTCGCTTTCAATAATACCAAGTTATCCGTAAAAACAAAGGGACAACTTCTACGAAACAGTAATGCCGACCGTCAGATCAGAGTCCGGTTGGAAATTGTTAGTTCGGTCTGTGTCTCATTTCCACGATTATTCAAATTTGACACTCCCCGTTGTTTTTCCACATAAACCCCATCTCAGCTCCCTTTCTCAGTCGAGTTTCACTCATAATCATGGCGCCAATCCATGGCAGGGGGTGCACGTGAGGGCTTAACATGAATTAAGAATTCAAATGATTGTCTAGGCCTAAACATCTTTTCTGCGATATCTGACTATCACCCGTAGTGTGTATGCAAGAAGTCAGCATATTGAGCGTCTTCTGCTTTTAACGTCCGTGCCAGATTTGCGTCACCACTTGACCGTACGTGTTGTTCAGAGCCTATGACTATTCAATTTACGACTATGACCAAATTATTTTTTTGTTTCTTGGTATAAACACGCAATATCAGTTTTCATGTAGCTATGAGAATTCGACAACGGCCTGATCTAAGCTTTCATAAACCCGGCGGTCGGGACGTTTCATAAAAAAAAAATTATGTTTGCAGATGATATATGGTAGGCCTAGCCCTTCTGACGTAGATGCACTGCTTTACAGATGATAACGGGCCGTCTACCGCGGAGGTGTGGTTAGTTGGTACGGCAGTGCCATGTTATTGAAAGAAAAAAAGACGTTGAAAGTCTTAGCACTGCCCAAATTCTTGTGCTAGACACAGAGACAGTCAAATTTCGGTCAGTCTTCCATGTTTAAACTTCAACACGCACTTGTCTGCCGCTCTCGAAGCATTTCAGTACAGTAGCCTACTTCACTGAGACATTTCATTTTTTATTGTTTGAATCAATTTACAGTACTGTATACGGATCATATACGTGTAGCATATGAGTTTATCATATTTAATATGAGTAGGCTACTGTCTTGGCCAATACTGATGAACAATAAAAGAAGATTCCAGTCCCGAGGCAAATTTTACCTGTCGTGGATAGGCCTATGGAATATATTGCGGAAGGGTTGGTTGAGGGTGTAGGCCAAAAAGCCCGCTTTAGAAGGTCTCTTGTCCTCGACCCTACCCCGTTCCCACCAGTATGAAACAGATGAGAGTAGAGGAAACATAATAAAAAACCTATTTCGCTAACATCATAATTCACATTGAAAACGAATGAGCAACCCAATGAACAAATTGATGTGAACATGAACGAACGTGACGACCGTTACGTGGTATTGTATCCATGTTACTGTAACTACCCGCATGGGCACAAACTATAAAGGGTAAACTTGGCAATTTGGACCAAATATGAGGTCGGATCTCGCTCGATTTCATGGTCCTGGACAGAGCTACTTTAGGTTACCATATCCGTATACCCCATTACAATCCCTTGCCCCATCATTTCGTCCCCCGCCATCATGATATATAAGGGTGAATTTACGCCATTACATCCGATATAATGATGTCTTTAATTTTCGTGATGCGTTCACACTTTTAAACATCAAAAAATTAATGTTACTAAGCTAGAGTTAGAAGAAAGTACAAAGGGTTTATATTTATTCCTTTGTCTTTGAGCTACTGGCAAAACACATGTGAGGTCTTCGTCTTTTTTACGCATATTTAATTACACTTTCACTTTTCCTAATTTTATTGTACAGAAGATTAATGGATTTGGGATCAACAGTAGTGGAAGGAAGAAGTTCTATTAACGGAGGTTACAGTTTATCGAAGAGTTATTTACTGAAGTTTATTTATCTATTGAAGCAGCCCACAGAAGCTTTCAGTCGATCTGTATCTTTTTGTTGCGGTCACCGCAAAACGATGCGATTTACCATCTGGCCCACGTTGCTACAGTAGCAAAGGGTATAGAGGGCGACATGTTAGACACGAAGGGAAGGCCTATGATAACTCCACGAAAATTCTGAAGGGCAGCCGGTCTTTTCCTTTTTCTCTTAGTACCATCTATGCTGATTTGCTGTGTATTTTTCCTCTCACGGTAATATTAAGATCATATTATTCATCAAGCTCTCATTAAAGTGGTGTATTTTGCTTAAACGCAATCACATTTTCGACTCTTAGAGATGACATTCTATATTTGCGCAGCTGATGCTTTCGTAGAGCATCAGGGCCACGAAAGGATCCATGAAATATGGCTCTGGTGTGCATTCTAACTTCGCTTTCATCAATGAATTACGGATCTTTCCGACTTTTGGCAATTGAAATAGTCTAACGAGAGAAGATTATGTATAATGGTTGTTCCTCAAAGCCAGAAACGAAAGAAGTTGTCGGGCCCATATTCATGAACGTTAGGCTAGCTATGGTAGCCAGACCTTACTTAGGCCTATGCTATGTATAATAAACGTTTTAAAAGCTTACAGTAGGTATGCCTACAGTAGGTACGGGATAGGCCAGGACTTACGTGAAGCCTTCTACCTAACTAAACCTGGTAGGCCTAGTACTACTAGTACCACTCTTTTTGTACTATCGAGGACGGTAGGCTAGTAAGCCTAAGTATTAGTCATAGCCTAGTACAGTATCATTACCTAATTAATGCTAATTTAAGTCAGTCTAGTCTATACAGTGATGTTGAATGATGAGAGAAGGTCTATAATGGTGCTTAGTGGTTCTTTTTTTGCAAATTCAAAAATAGGTGTACATGATTAAGCATCACCAAGAAAGTAAGTGCCTTAGGCCTTAAATGGTGCTTCTCTCTGATCATAACATAAATTATCAATATTGTCATGGCATAAGGCATTACTTGATACCACTTCGAAACATCTGAGAGGGACTTACTTGCCAAAATAGCGTATGAATTTGCAGAAACTGAGGATTTGAACCGTTACTCATTAGTCCATTGGAAAAAATAAAACAGAAATATGCAAAGAGGCCATTTTTTTTCAGGGTGTGTTTCCATCACAGTTGACCAACACAGCAAGTAAAACAACATTTCAGTACATTAACTTGTAAATTTTAGGCTGTCTAACAGCTGTAGAATGCTTTGCATGGTCAAGATCTAGAAATATGCAAGATTTTTCCAGAATTATCTTTGTGTTACTTATGCATCTAGGCAGAGCCTAGGGTTCATATTTTTTGTTCGGAAACTGATAAGTGTCAGTAATACTCATACCACACTGCATAGTTGTCTTTAAAGGCATTGAAGAGGTTTCAGTTGTTTTCCGCACACGTTACTTTCCGCACATTACTTTCCGCTGAAATAATTCTTGTGCGGAAAACAACTTTTTTTTTCCACTTACCTGTACACTATATTTTTCCTCAATTTTAGGATACCAAATTCAGGCAGGATGATGAAAATAACATGAGAAAGTATCAAAGAACGTCGATAAAGGATGGTTAGACTGAATTCATGTCAGAAAAGTTAAGCTGCTTATAATTTACAGGAGGCTTGGGGTGTATGTAATTATAGGGATTATTTAAGAAGTATGAGGCGGTCGGCGGATAAAAGGGCAAAGGGACGCCCGCGTTATGACTCTGTACTCTGTTATTGTTAATGTGAAAATATCACAAAAGACACCCCATCCCCTCCCCCTCTGCCCGCCCCCAAAGGATGAAACTTAGCAAGACCAAATCGTCACTGCAGCTCACCTTTTTTCACCTTCACGCCATATCGAAAACTACAACCAAATAAGGTGGCACTGTTTACCTAAAATTAAACTTGTGCTTACAGCCTAAGCTAGTGCTTACAGCCTAAGCTACAACCTTAGCTATTCTAATAATATCTAGTCTCGAAGCTACATTTTATCCTGCCAGTTAAAAGCTATCTTCTCCATCCTCCTAAATCCTTCCATGTGCCTAATCATTTCAGTAAGTCATTCTGTTCCTCCCAAAAAAACGGTACTTTCCGCTGAAAAAAACGTAGTTTTCCGCTGACAAATTTGTGTGCGGAAAACACCGTTTTGTTTCAGCGGAAAGTAACGTGTGCGGAAAATAACGGTACCCCATTGAAGATGATGTCCATCGCTGTATTGTTTGCACACTGTGCTGTGGGTATTGACCGGAACTGTATGTACTGACTGTACACTAGTCTCTAATTACCGACGGTAGTGAGCTGTGTGTGTATTTACTGGGATCGATGGTGGTGTATAACACTCATTCGAAACTAGGTCAGATTACCCGCATTAGACGTTTCTTTTTGCGCGAGTCTTCACACCTTTTAATAGCAATATGTACTCAACAGGTTCTTATGGTTTTGATTATGATAAGTTGAGCATACATGTATTTAAAGTATGTTTCTAGAAGAAAAGGAAGAAGGTTAGTAGAGATGAAGTGTTACAAGTTCACAATGTTGTTAAGGCCTAGGTCATGAGTACTGTTCAGCATCGAAAATACACTGTGGTGCCAGGCGATTTGCCCTCTGTTTTGTCAAAACAGCCGTCTGAAAAACATCGCCAGGGCGAAATAAAAATGTGATCAAAATCATCTCCATTCTCCAGTATTATGTCACTAAGAGATGTCATTACAAAATTCAGTTACAGTATCAAACAAATCAGTAGGATCAGTCGAATTATTTCTGTTTGAATACAACATTTTGGGTCCCGGAAATGTTGATACTTTTGATGCACCTGTTCTGCGAAATGTTCATCAGAGCCGTTATTCAGTCATTGCTGCAGTTGTAGTGTGTATATTAACACACCTGTGTTAGGTGCTATAAGCGTACGTCCCATTGTCACTTATACTGATTCACACGGCATCATTGTCTAGCATATGGCCGCTGTAGGAAATAGTTATCAGTAATGTTACTGGAGAAAAAAGCATGCCCCCCCAAAAAAAAGTTTGTGTCCCGTAACAAAGCTTGCATCCCGATCAAACACCAATTGCAGTTATTGTATGACCTACTTTTAGATAGATAGATAGAAACTTTATTGTCCATTTCAGAAAACGGAAATTATTTCCCGTCGACAGTAAACATACAACAGTAGTGAATACAAACAAAACCATACAATAAACAAACTATTTGTGAACAACTACAAGAATAAAACTAAATAAGCAGAACCAGAACAGTAACAGAGGCAGCACAGAGAGCTGCAAGTGACAGATCACACACTGTGGACAAATCGCTTTGCACGCGAGTTAAACAAGTGCATTGCCTCAGGTAAGAAAGAATTACGGAACCTGGACGTTTTAGTATGGGGCACCTGTAATCGTATCCCGGATCTGTTGAACATGATTAGACTATGACAAGGGTGTGTGTGATCTTCTTTTATATTATTTAGTTTCTTCATTAGACTCCCTTTATATATGGATGAGAGTGACGGAAGGCTTGAACCAATGCAGCGTTCAGCTAACTTCCGAACACGTTCCAGCTCTGCCCTGTACTTCTTCGGCATACTGCCAAAGAAACATATAATACTAGACGTTATGACACTTTGGATGATTGACTGGTAGAATAATTTCATGATGGTATAATTAACTCTGCATTGTTAGTTGTATACTTGTAAAGATGCGATATTATCACTGCCTATACTGTGTGCATGTTCAATACAATATATAGGGCAGATGGCCCATTGACCTAGCTTTGCTGTTTTACAGTGGCGGCCCACCCCATCCTCCATTCGCCTGCCCTGCCCTTTCAACCATGTTTCATTGCCCAGCCCCTGTTACATCCGCCATTGTACTTCCCTACTTGCCAACTCCGTAGTAGCTCCATGCTTTGACTTTGCAGCGATTCCAACTCTTCATAAATCCCCATTCTACATTGTGCATATATCTTTCACTAAATTCCACACAGTTCACTACTGCATGTACAGTACATAGGCCCATTTGAACATGCGCAAATCCTCAAACATTTACCCTGGGCGCTTGCAGTGTTTGCTCCACGAAATAATAAAAATAACTTTTTAGGCAATGTCGATTTAAAGAAAATCAAACTTCAGTGTCTACTTTGGAAAATGCTTGAAGTACAGTAGTTAGCACATGAACGTTGCACACAAAAAAAGGTGACTGAAGCATTTGGTCAAAAGGACTGCCAAAATGTTTGCAAGAAAGAAACTACTGTGGTATGGTATATGTACATTTTACATTAGCAACTCTCAATACGGTAAGAAAAAACATACTGTGAGATGGAAAATCCTTTTCAGTATCAGAGATGTAAGCTTCCCACAAAATTCATAGATTGTCTCAACTCATAACATTTCTTGATCAAAACAATGGTTCAAATATTACGCGATAGTCTAGCAAACAATTCAAGCACATCTTCATTACATAAGCGCTTGTTGTCAAGGTTAGGAATTACAGTATGTAATGTAGTGTTTGCAAGGGGTATCCAGGTACCCACCCGATACTACCCGATTTCTAATTTATTACCCCGAATCCTATGCAAATTGTGATATTTTTGGTTTTTTTGCAAACTTATGGTTAGGCAAGATTTTTCCATTTAATATAATTCATTAGAATTAGAGAATATAATTCATTAAGTATAGCATCCAAGATGTAATTTCTTGATACATAATGGTAAACAATTTTTTTCGGGTACCCGGATACCCGATGGGTAACAGCTCGTGGGTACCCGGTTCCCGATTTTTGGACCTGTGTAAACACTAATGTAATGTGTTGTAAAATTATTCATGAACATGTGTTCATTTATTCATTTCAAAGGAAGCCAGTGAACAAGAAGTTTGTTGAACATTGGTATCATGACAGCTTGGGTTATACACAGGCAACCCCCCCCCCCCCAAACAGTTAGAGTGAGTACATGTGTAATCAAATCGGTAAGTTTGTAGCCTGGTTAAATGCACTTGAATGTGAAATCTTGTGAATTAGTCAGATTAAAGTTGTGTTTCTCCTTTTTCCACAGAACAAGTGATGAGCTTGAGGCTCAGTTAACTAGCCCAGGGAATGTCTGGGATTGTGCCTACTGTTTATTATGGCCGACCAGAACCCTAGCTTTAATCAACCTGGGGGGTCGCAGCGCCGCATGAGACAAGGTGCCACATCTGGGTCTTCTGTCTCGTCACACTTGTCACAGGACAAAACTTCAGCCACAAATAACAAAAGGTATGCAAGAACTGATCCATTTTAAAGTTGTGTAAAAGTAAGTTGGTCTGACATTTTGATCCTAGCAGGATCTTCTTCAAAGGCTAAATGACAAGTAGCAGTAACAGAAGGGACAAATACATGCACAGAATACAGACAGGTTAATGAGCATGGTGAAGAGATATATGTTAGGGGATTAGTGGACAAGGGATGGAGAGAAGAAAGAAAGAAACCAACAGGGGAAGAGGAGAGGTAGGAGATAAACAGTGGAGGGACAAAGAGAGGATTAAGGGGAGGGGTTAGGGAATAAACTGGAGAAGTACAAAGACAGAAAGGTGTGGAGAACAAAGGGTGGAAGAGAGCTATGAGAAGAGGAGTGATGGAGGGGGGGGGGATTTTAAAGTTGCATGTTTGCATGGTGTTGTAACTCTCATGCATTCTGTCTAGGGATGTGTTAATGAAAAGGATATGAGAAGATCCCTTTGAAGTAAGTTTACACCGGCAGATTAAATACAGTCTTTGTTTCACTGGGGAGACGCTGATAGAATGAATCGAAAGCTTCGTTATGCAGTCAATTGTAAACAAAACCTAACCGATTGCTACCTGATATACCATCCTTTTTGGTGCTATTGTGTAGTAAAATAATCACAGAATCACAACTTTTAAGTACTTTTTTTGCCAACATTTTGGTCCCTTCCTAGAGACCATGGATGATAAAGTGTAAGGGGCCTTTTATCTCATGAGGAGACTGTAAGATTGCTAGAATGGGTAGGCTGATTCAATGTGGATCTAGTGTCATCCGGGTTCTTGGCTACAGTAAGACCTGCAGTGACTACAAGTCACTATTTCCCCATTCCCAAAAACTTAATGTGATGTCCAGATTAGTGTGCTAATTTTTTTTTTTTTTTTTTGTTCCTTCCTGTGTCACTTTCTACTGTTTTGCATTTATTTTCACTCTTCTTGTCTTACTGAAGGAAAAAGCAAAAGTCCGGATTAAAGAGGAAATCCACTCCGGAAACAAGTTCCATTCCAGAAAAGGTCAAAAAGGGAAGTAAAACTGTTATATCTGATCTGACATTTTCCTCTCAATCCTCAAGCAAAGAGTTGAAAGTAGCGATTGAGAAAGTTCATCGCACCCCAAAAGACTCACAGCAGACGTCAGTCTCCCATAGTAGGTCATTGCCTACCTTCCAAACAAATTTACCTGGACCCTCAAAACACTTATTCTCTGCCTCAAAGCTTGAACTGAAACGAGGCAAGCAGTCCAAGAGGAGGAAACAAGAGGAGGAGGCTGAAGAAGAGGAAACTGAGATAAACATTACCCCAAACTCTCTGAGATCTTACTCGAGGACTCACCCGTACCGCTTTCAGTCTCTCGATTACTACGCTCCCCGGCGTTTATCCAAAGGAGGGATCAGTGTCGTGTTTGAGACTTCTCCCGGTAGAGTCTCGATTCCTGAAAGCCAATCTCTACCCTCCGTATCTGGTCTGGGTAGTTCGAAGACGGAAGAAAAGGGGAACAGTGATATATCAAAGTCCAGCAAAGGACCCAAACACAGCTCGGGGTCAGATACAAGCGTTAAAGGCGAGGCTCCAACGACCTCCGGAGTTCAAACCAGGAGGCAAAGTGAACCGACTAGTAGCTCCGGGAAAAGCAAACGGAAAGCTAGTGCCAGTACCAGCCCTGCTAGTTCCAAAGGAAAGAGCAGTACTTCTAAAGGTGAGTTTCCTGGTTGAACTTTTAATACTCCAAATTCCAATTGCTAACAATTGAAACCATTCAAATGTACAGGTTATTTATTGTTTAATTTGCATCAGTGGGATGAAATGGAATAGTGTTTGTTTCAGTAGAATGGTTTTCAGTGGTTGTGTTTTTTTTTTTGTATTGAGGTCACCTATGACCAAAATATGAACTTTGTAGAATGTATTCAACAACTGCAGTACAGCTCTGATGAATTTCATAGTCGTGGGATGTTTATATGCCCTTTAATGAGTAATAGCATTCTAGTAGCTTGTGTGGAGATTAAAAGTCAACAAGGAAGCAAACTTTGTGTAGCCTTGATTAATCTCATGTTGTACTGCATTGTGGATGCCTTCTTTCATCTGGGGTGCTTTAGATAAACTGGAAAGGCCATAGGTCATTTAAGATTTTCATTCAGTGGCCATAAGTATAAAACCCTAAATAAGCTGAGGCAATTCGACTACTATCAAAACCTTTGGCAAACCTCATAGCTGAGTGGTATTGATCATGGTACAAGCCCCTTAATGAGTACTAGCCATCGAATGGTTTGATGGAAATGAAAGGTCAATTGAGGTCAACAGTACTGTACATAAAATCTGGAAATGTTGTGAACAAGCTAAAGGCAATACATCTAGCTTTGATGAGTCTCATGTATTAATTTTGTTGTTATTGTGAATTTTTGGTGGCCTAATGTCATTCAAATTCTGAAAACCTTGTGAACAAGTTAATCCTGTCAGTTCAGTTCTCTCACTTGGTATGCTGAGCCCCTTACTGAGTTAAATATGTTTTGCTATAATTTTTGTTTGGAGATGCTACTGTACAATAGGTCTGAACTATTTAAGCACCACATATACTTGTCAGAAAATGAGATGTCTTTGTTCCATAGAGTTGATATTTGTGTTTGTCGGTACTTCAGCACACCTGGCCTTGTCACACTCTTGTTTGCACAAATGAGAGGCCAAAGATGGGTATTTTATGCAGTGTCAAAGATGACTTAGTTCTGTGTAAAATGCTAGTTGAGTTTAGGGAAAGTTTTTTTTAAATTTTTTTTTTAAACAAATTAAAGCCATGTAATATATCCATTACTAACATTTGTAAAATGGAATGGTGGTGTAACTGATTGTTTTTCTCAAAAACTAGGTAAAGAATTTCCATGACTTCACAACACATATGTGACTGTCTAAGATTCCCCACAGAAAGAGGCATGTTGGCATAAGACTGATATACATCCATGATCAAATGAAACAAAATATTAGCCTGAAGACTTGCTTAATTTAAGTCATGTTCATCATAGCATTTTCTGGCTTATAGAAACAGCCCATGAAAATCTCTATTAATACTAAGTGCATGCAAGGCTTCAAAGATCCCTATGCAGAATACCTTCAGCTTTGCATTTGTTGCCGTTGCAAATAGGTCTATGTTTGGGCGGTCCATTCGGTGGAAAAGTCTCTCACCAGGTTGATGCGAGATTAGAGACCATTCTGTCGGGTCCAGATTCCCCCTGGAGAGTGTATCTTCCACTCTGTTGCTTTTCCTGGCTATGTGGGGGGCCTGTAGGGCCAGGTCATTCCTACGACACAGATATAAGAGGTTCCAAACTGTGCTGCACAGGGATGGTGACCCAGTACCTCCTTGGTGATTTATATACGCTACCGCCATCATGTTGTCACATAAAACTGTGACTAGGTGGCCCTGAAGGTGTGGAACAAAGTGTAGTATTGCCCTCCACACCGCTTCTGGTTCCAACCTCGTTGATGTGTATGTAGTCTTGGTAAGGTCTGGCAACCAGGTCCCTGCCACTGTGAAGGCTAGCCAAAAGGCCCCCAGCCAGATAGCGAGGCATCAGATATTATCAATTTCACAGGCCTTTTGTCATTGGAAACCCGCCAGAAAAAATTTAAACAAACGCCATGAAAAGCTTCATACAATAGGTAAAGAACACACAAATATGAATAAAAATAACGGTTACGTTGAAGTATAGAGCGTTAAATAACTTGAATAACAAACACTCTGGTACATACAGTAGTGTATCGCAACAAAGGAAACCGTACCACGCTAATGGCGCATTCGGTACCTAAAAAATAACATAACTAACGATACAAAAACGTCAAAGGATACTTATGCAGCACTTGGAAAGCATGTTGAGAAACTTCTCTTTCAGATGATGAAAGCCAACACACTCAGGAAACGTCCGAAAAACATTTTCCAAGACTATGATCAGAGTAGGCTTCTTAACATTAAATGGTAGATTCAGGAGGAGGTGATGGGCAATGACCCTGAGGAGGAAGGGTCGAGGGTGCAGTGCTAAAATATTGCCAGTTATTAGGCTAGGTAGATGGGAAGGTGCAATAATAGAGACAGGTAAATAGCCAAACCAGGGAGTTTTGGAGGTTATGTACGGAAACGATGCCAACATTTTTATTGAAAGTTTAGTCTATTGCGTTTAGTTTCTAAAAAATACTGTACAAGTACCTTTTTCACCCCTACAAATATGTACTGCAAATGGCCGAACCCACATGCATTTAGCAAGTAAAATACCATTAAGTTTGTGTCCTTACCCAGTACTCATTCCAGCCACATACACATCACCCCAACCGAACGAGAGCAGCAGTAACTGTTGCGAGAAGATGCCCTTCAGTGTACTGTACCTACAGTAGTCTACACAAATTGGAAACATTTAACACTGCAACCTAACTGATCTACCTCCAGGTCCATTCCCCCACCCCCCCCCCCACATGTGCTCTTCCATTCTGGAGGTTTTCAACTACAATTTCAGCATCATTTTTCATCTGTTGGAAACTGTTTGGCTTTTGAAGTTTGGTGAATCTTCACTTCTGCACTACTTAAGGCACTTCAGATGGGAATTGTAGGCTGACTGTACAGTACTGTAGGCCCTTTACTGTTGACATTTGTTCATAGTAAAAGAACATGCTTTTTTTAAGCTATTGAACATCTGTCGTAACACAAATTCCAGGGGCAGATCATTTGTTTTCTGTTACGAGTAGCTTTGCTTTGTGAGAGACTTTAAACTGCAGACTGCGCGAGCGCTGCTTTAAGCAATATAGTTCAATCCATTGATTAGATTGTATGTTTGTCGAGTAAATTAATTGAAAACACTGAAACAGGTGACCATATGACCTCATGAATGTACCCAATTTGTTACCCTTTAAATGGATGACAATATGGCGCTTATTCATTGTTACCTTGAACATCACCTAAACACCAGGCAGTTCAACAGACAGGTATGACAAAAAGATCGGGAGGAACCTTCCGTCACGCTCCCCTGAACAGGATGTCATTGTTCCTCTGTAGGTTTGCTTAATTCATTGAGAAAGAATTGTTTGTTTTTGAAAATTGCCATACATATTGTGAACTATAGTGCATACAAGCTAAAAAGGGGGGGAAACGGTGAAAAGAAGGAAGGTCACAGAAGAAGGCCAAGCTAAACCAGTACAGTCAGCACTGTCTGTTAACCGGTCTGTATTATTACACTTCATTCTGTCCCGAATAGGATGGTATTAACTGTTACTATTGTAAATCTAATCACACCATGGAACGGCTTCGTAAAGTGGTCTCTGTGTTCGGTGAAGGTAAGTCTGCATGTACCCTTGATATTCAGCCCTGGTGTCATTGCTTATCTACTTATTATTAGTGGAACAACACACACAAATACACACACACAGTCAAATACAAATATATACTTTACAGGCACACTGTAAATTTCAGCCAAAGTTATGTTTGTTGTGTTGTTATTAAAGTAGTCGGTGGTAAATGATTTCTACAGTGTTGTTTAGATCAGAAATCAATGGATCATTTTTGCTTCCTCAGGAAAGGGGCGAACAACAGCAAGAACAACGGGCGCCTCAACTTCAAGCCAGGCTGCGAGCACAAATTCCACGACGGGAACCTGTGCCAGCACAAGGTGAGTATTTTGCGGTGTTCTTTGCCATCCACGATATTACCAGAAAAAGTTTTCGTAACCGCATGGTATTGGTCATCATGGGTAGTCTACAAGTCATGGTATTCAGTACAAATTTAGTGTTGTCTGTTCAGTTCAGTTTATTTTCACTTGTGTATGTAAAAACCAATGGTGGAACATGTATCATTTCAATAAGTGGAATGAGAGCTGAAGTTGATAGATGTATTTACAGGCAGCTCCCCATTGCAGAAGTACTGTAAGAGCAAAATGGATTTAAAGCATTACAGACAATAGTAAAGAGGGTGGGGGGGGGGGGAAGCTGTTTAAAAATTAAAATATGATAAAGAAAATGGGAAAATAATAGCTTATCTGTAAATTAAGTAACAATCAGAATCAGTTGTGTGGCCCAGTCTTTCCTTTAGGAGCTGTTGTGATGCAATGTACATACAGTACTGTTGTGTTTGTAAACAGTGAGAAAGGGGTGCAAAGTTCCAAAACTTTGCACCTCCCATTGTTTGGTGTACCTTTCTTGGAATACTGTAGGTGAACTATAGATGAATATTGAACTACACAATGAATTTAGAGTTACTTGTAACTGTTGCATATGAATAAATTCTAGGGTATTAATGAAATGAAAAAGTGTCTTGTTTTTGCTTTGTAAGGATGTAACTGAACAAGTAGTTAACCTTCTTGGGGGAAATGTTAGATATGGTGTCAAACCTGCAGTGACTTTTAGCGCTTAAAGGCTATCTTTGTTTGTTTGTTATTTTCTGCTTGTTCTGTGTAGTCAAAATGTTGTCAAATTTCTGTAATCAAGTTTACCGAAGTTTGGTGGTTAATAAAGTCTCATGTAAACAAATTTGGAGGCCCTAACAGACCACACTCCGATGTCTCTATATGTACATGTATACAGTATATCCAGAACGTTGCTATTCAATACTCGTGTGACCTGAGTAGAAAAATGAAATTAACACTAGTAACTGAACAGTACTAGAAGAAAGTTTGTGCTATCCAGGAAAAAGATCTACATTGCCGTTTCGTTTTAGATTCTAGTAGCATGCACCTTTCTTTCACATGTGACATTTCTGACAATGTACAAGTATAAAAGTTATTGGTTCCACACTGTACAGTTTGCAAGTTGCATTAAGAAAGTTAAAATTTCTTGAGTCTCCCATAATATTTTGTACATACACGTCACTAGTATTGGCACTGTTCACACTGGTGCTTTTCACAGTATATTACTAAGTACTGTACACATACGGTAAGAAAGTCATTCAGCAGTAAGGCAGTGTTTTTTCTAGCAGCCACCAGACACCATCAGGTAAAGAAGATCACTTGTTACATTGTTGCATCATGCAACTTCCAAAGATAAGTATTGTACTGCAGGGTATGACATCTTGTCTGTAAACGTGATGTGCTCGGCATAAAGATGCTTAAATTGTCTAGCTTTAACTCAAAACGGAATTCAAAATTGTTACAACTGCTGGATAAGATAGACATGTAGTGGATCTTTTTGACAGCGTTCGTTACTGTAGGTGTGGTAAGACACAATTTTGATGACGTTTTTTGAGACTTATAAAATTAAACAAGATTTGGATTTGAATTAATTTTCATATGTACAGTATTTCCAAAATACTAGTAAAAGATTTCAGGAATTACACAGAAGATGTGAGTCCTTGATATTTCTGGGGTAAATGAACAATAAGTGAAAACCAAAATGTTGCTTGTCATCACAGTCAGATATGGTATAAATCTCACTGAATTCTAGAAATGATTTCATTTCCCACCGAAATGTGAGAAAGACCCAAAGTTTTTCAATTTAACATTAGTTACAGTGTGCCATGATCTAATATTCCCAAATATGACCTTGTTGCCATTTCCAAAGTTGGTTTGACAGTGGTAGAAGAATCTGAAGCAAAGTAATCCAAATTATATATGTCTATCTTGAATGGTTACATTCCACCTCTTTGAGGGTGAAATGGACACCACGTAACTAATGTTAAAAATTTGGTATCCTCCAGCAGTCGAGCAGTTTGAAAAAAAACCCATTTCATTATGTTATCTTTTCAGTAGATATATAGTACACAATTATTAGTATTTTCTGATGAAGAAGCCTTTGTTCTCCAATGTTAGAAACAATTAATTACAATCCTGATTGAATGAAAACTAAGCATACATGTGTGTTCTGTTTTGCAAGCCAATATTGTGTCTTTACATGTATCTACAGGCATGTATGGTAAACTTTATCATGTATTGCAAATAGTACTGGAGTGAACAAAGGGTGGATGTGGTAAGGGATTCTTGTTGAGACTGTTTATCCATGGAAGAATTATGGCCCATTGTCAGACAAAGGGTTCCAAGGTACTTATCTCTTCATCCGAGATTCCAAGTGCTGTGGATTAGGGTCAGGGCAGTACTTGCTATGATAATCTACTCCCTACCTTTGTAAGTTTGTATGGCTCCACAGTACTGTACTGGGCAGTATTATTTTGGGACTGCCACCATGGTTCATATGTCCAGTGGTATTGAAAATTTACTGTACAGTATTTTATACTGTAGGTTCATAATAATAATGTAGATTTATATAGGGCCACTCCATGAAACAAGTAACTGCCCATGGTGCTTCATAATTCAAGTAGAGTCACCATTCTACAGGTACTTACATATACAGTACATACATGTACTGTACATGCATTGTACATGCATTGTACATGCACTGTAATGCACTGTACATGTATTGTACATGCACTGTACATGTACACATGCTCACATATATACATGTGCATCACATCTATGTACACTACAGTACTGCACGTGTGTGATACTGTGTTCACACTTGTGAGCAGTAAATTGCATATTTAGGGTACAATGTTGACTACATGTTCAGAACTGGCATATTTTCACCATTCTATACAAAATGCAGCACAGGTGGAGACAGCTACTGTACATGATGCAACTAATTTCACTACTTAATTATTCTCCAGTTGCTATGGTATATAGCCTATTGTGTGAGACTTTCTGAGAGTGTTGGTCAGGGTAAATGTGATGTGACTGTTACAATTACTGGTTTATTCCTTACAGATATTGCAATATAATATGAGAGTACTTTCTAAAAAGAAAAAAAATTCTGGGTCAAACAGTATATTCCAGTCTACAGTAAACATTGTAAATCAAGGCTCATTGTGAAAGCTATTTTTCATCCCTCATTTCAACTGAATTTAATTTTGGCCTGTACTGTAATCTAATTGATAGCCTTTCATATATTATACAGTGCTCAGTGTAAATTATAAATAGTGTTTAATGTATACCTGTACATTTGTGACTCAGTCAGTCGCTATTGTTCTGTTATCAAGGAGCTCTCTGCAGTTCGAGTCTGTGATGATGTTACAAATCACCTTCAAGAAAGGGGAGAAAAAAAGTATGAATAATCCTTCTATTGCACCTCTCTCTGTCACCAGATGTCAACCAATGTGTAGACCAAATGATATTAAATTCAAGTTTATATAAGTGTAGTAGTACTTACTTAATAGATAGGTCTGTATATATGCAGTGGCATATCTACTGTACAAGCATTGTCTTGTAATAATATCCTGGCCTACTTCACTTGTATGGCACTGTGTGTGTACAGTACTGAAACATGTTCATTCTGAAAGTATACCTACCCTATTTAATGTACAAAAGCAAAACTATGCATTCTGGAATGAAGGCATTATTGGAACCTCAACTAATTAGTGTACAGTATGCCTTACCAAAGGAAACCTGTAATTTATGTCGATTTTAGCCAACATTCTAAATTTTCACAGAGAAGATAACTTACAGGCACATGTATCTATTTAAAGAATATAATTTTCAGACAGGAGGTGGGGTATTGCTGGTGTGGCTGTTGTTATTTACATCACTCCTCATTCACCTGTCTCGTATGCACTCCGATCTACCATAGCCTAAGAACTGAAAACACTCTTGACACAGCCCCCTCCCCCCCACCCCCCATGCCACCATGTTGTTACATTGCTTCATCTCCATTTTCACAATTTTTTAGTGTTCCCCACAGTTAGTGATTGGCTGAAAGCATGTTTATGAGATTTGTAATATTTTGATACATCCTGTGGGGTCTTGTTAAATTAACAACTGCAATTATCTCTTATAGCAATATCTTTAAGGATTTCTTTGCCAGGAACTTTAGGTCTTCAACATTAGTTTGTAAGAATAAGCTTTAAAAGCTTATTGACCTTGGTAGTTTACATCTGTTTGGACCTTTCCAACGAAGTTTTATCAACCAGTTCATTAAATAAAGGCCATATTTGGCGATGGTTGTATCATTCTAAAGCCATTGTGAAATGGGAAGGTGCATACTGAATTAAACAAACTTCCATGTATTTCCTCATCTAGACCGCTTGCCTCCCAAGCCCCAACACACCCTGCTTTCCAGTTTCCATCAGTTAGACATTTGATAAAAAGTTACTATCATGTAGTAATAAATTGTAATATAATACTTCCTTGAGTTCTTTGAAAACTGGTGGGCCAAAGTTGGAATTAAATACTATGATGATGATGTGATCACTAAATGCACCTGTGTACATATAGTAGAGGAACTTGCTTAAATTTCATTTGTTTTGATTAGACTCAATCACCATTATTTTCTATTATTTTTTTTTTAATCTGAATCCCCATTCCCACTGCCCCCCTTTAAGTAGCTTCAGATCAAAGATAATTCTCTGTTGTCAAAATTCTCCCTAAACAGACATTTGAGTCCAATGGCACCTTTCATATTGGTAGTTATTTTTACACTAACACACACAAGAAGAAAAGGGACAAAGAATCACTTTGCTGGAGCTTAGTTCTCATTTACCTATAGATACGATAATAGTGATTTGTGCCCTTTCAGCATTTTTCCTAGTATTTCACAATTTTCAATTAATATTGTCATTATAAATAGAGTGCATTCACTATGAACAGTGCAAATTTGTGTGTTCCATGGTGTAAACTTGCAGCATTATATGGTTACTGTAGTTCCCATACACACACATGTATATAGAAATAGATTAGTAGTTTTGTATGTGTACAGATCCTTGCATCTATTCAGTGTATACACTGTAGTACCTACTCAACTGTACGTTTACACATAATATGTATACTGTATACATACAGCTGCTAACCTTGTCCACAAGGTTTAACTAGTTTGGCCCTTCAACAATGTCAGCACTCACAAGCCTGGAGACATTCAGTTCAACTCAGTATGTACCATGGCATATTGTATGTTATTGTTAAAGTGACACATTACCAGCATTACATGTATATGCAAGGGCCTCAGTATATGTGGGCTCAAGAAGAGGGGCAACTGGGGAAGGGGAAAGGAGATTGAAGGAATGGTTGTCAGGGAAGTCTGATGTTTTGTTGGCAAATCTTGCTTTTTGTCCAGAAAAGTTTCCCTGTTGTATCAGACATCTTTGTCACAGGTAGATTCATATTCGCCATCTTTGTCAAGAAGCTCATTGAGTTTTGTAGAGTAAAAGTTCCCTAACCCCTAACCCCCCCCCCCCCACCCGCCCCAGATCAACATAGGTGTTTGGTACACAAAATTACAGTAAGAAATGTTTTAAGCAAGTGACCACAAGAAAGAGCAATTTGGGATGTGAGATGTACAGTATCTAACATAGCTTAGCATGTCGTAATGGTGAGTCATTATTTATGTACCTCAAGTTAGTGATTTTGCTTGCTCTTTGTGATTGTACTTTACTTTTGGCTTAGTAAACAGGCGTAGCTTTGAGCAACTAATACCACTCCTGTCTTACCTGTCTCCCATCTATATACTGTATATGCATTATGCTTAGACAAATCTATCTACCTACTGCAGTAACTTTTGAAATCTGGTGATTTTTTTGTGTTTTATCCACAGGACTCACTTGTGTGTACTTAATGTTTATTTAGATAACAAAAATTCTTCCACAGAACAGACATGAGTCAGAGAGATCATGGAGGTAAAAGGTTTTTACCTCCATGGAGAGATCAGTTTGTAGTGTGATCAATCTTGAAAGAGAATCCTCCATCCAGCATGTCCTAGGGAGAAACAGCAAATGCCCTAAACAATCAAAATTTGTGCAAACAATTTAAATAAACCCAACATTCAGTCAGTCAGTCAGACCTCTGACCAGGAATTTGCTGTGACATTCAATGCCTGCTTTGTAACGTAATATATGAACTGCTAACAAAGTTTACTGCCCAAATTTATCCCTTTCAAGGACAGAAATGAAACATTAGTAGTAACCTACAAGTTCATTGTTAACTAAATGTAATGAGTTATTGTGCCCACAAATTGTGTAATTTTGTGAGGATGATCAAATGCAAACTGTAGCTAAAACTGTAGTAAGTACACTAGCATTAATTTGATCTGCTAGTTTGCTCTTTCGATATCTCAGAAGTAGGTACATATAATCATACAGATGATGGGTACCTTTGAAATTTTGGTACCCATTGACACGATTGGAAAGGAATTCCAGATTTGAAATTATTGTCATTTTAAAAGCCTCATTATGCATGAATTCCATTATGTACATGAACTAACCAATGTCTAACTCTACCATCCTTTTGATACTATTGTATACTTTAAGAAAACACTCAGTTCATGACCAATGTACTGTATTAGGCAAAATTTGGGCCCATTCACAGAGATGGAGTTAACAAAAAATCTAAACCAAAACGTTGGTTTCCCAACAAACAATCGCACCAATACATTCGGACCCATGAGCATTAAATGTTTGATCTTGATACAAAATATGACTATTGAAAAACAATGTACCCTATACCGTGAACTATTTTAATTTCTTTTAGCTGGATTCGGTACAATCAAGGGTTTAATTGATGAATCCAGGGTCTCATCTCCAAGTAATCTTCTATTTGGTTTTGTACATAATCTCAGGATGTTTTGTTTGATTTTTTTCCATTTGCTGGATCTCTGCGAATATGCCGGCATTTTTTATATAAATACAGAAACACATCCTCATGATTGGGTGGTTATTTACTGCACAATAGTGTGAAAAGAAGTTTGTTTAGATCGTTGAGATGGAATGCACATTTAAAATAGGCTTTATTTATAATTTTTTCAAATTGAATTTCCCATTGGCCACTTTTCTGTTGTTGGTTTATTTAAATATGTTACCAATTTAGGAAAGCTCTGGATTACCTGAAAGCGTAAATAGTTGAGCAGAGGCATGTAAGGACTGTCAATTGTACCTACAAGTACTCAAATTTAAATGCAGTACTTATCCCCTGTAGCTTAAACTTTGTGCAAAATGAAACTTTCTCTAAGACTTTTTGCAATCTTAGTTGCAAATAATACATGAAATAAGCCTATGGGAAAATTAATCGAATCTGATGGATTACTCCAAGGTTGACGAACTAGAAATAATGTTATCATTTCACTGGCCGCTCATTTGAGCATTAGTGCTAGGTGGTGGTCTTAATCTTTTCGCAGAAAAGGAAATGAAGCGAAATTCATAAAACACAAATTAAAGAAATATTGAAAAAGTTCTTCAATCTTTTGTTGAAAGATCTACAAAATCTTGGCTACTGTGAAGCCATCAAGTTACTTGTCTCCACATAAATCATGCACTTACCCCCTCTACCTTACCACTGGGATCCCCCTCCTCCCCCCCCTCCCAAAAAAAATTCCTTGTGAATCTATCATTGCAAAGAACTGGTTTAAAACTCAAAGAGAGAAAAAAAGAACACTCAGCCATTGGCATATCTTGTAAACACAATATCTCAACAACTACAAGCTGAATCAATGTCATATTTGGTACTGTACACAGTGTACAGGTAGATGCCCTATGCTGTGTAGATGTGCTATATTATTTTTGGTTCCTATCTCATAAATATCAATGAGTGGGTGTCTTAACATAAAAATCTTAAAATGTTATTTTCTTCAACCGTATGTCCGATTAAGTTCATACTTGGTATGGTGATGTAACTACATAGTAAGTACATGTTCCTTGCAACAACAATGTTTGCCTCCATAATATTCATGATTGGGTAGGGCTTAATGTGAAATCATCAAAACCAGCTTGTACACATGATATCTCAACAAACATGTTAAAGTTGAATCAATGTCATACTTGGTAGATGCCCCAATATGAGAAGATATACCATATTGTTTTGGGTCCCATCTTGTGAATATTAATGAGTGGGCAGGGCTTACCATAAAGTCTTAAATGATATTCTCTTCAACTGTATGTCCAATTTAGTTCATACATGGTATGGTGATGTATTAGTCGGATGAGTATTGTGCAATGTTTGTCAGCCAGTATAATTGCCTGTATGTTAAACTCAATTGCTGGTACTTAAGGGACAAAGCAATCCCATTTGTGTGCTGTTCTGGATGGAAATATATCACATAGTAACTACATGTTCATTGCAACAACAATTTTTGCCTCCTTAATATTCATGAGTGGGTGG
>JAIPMN010000676.1:4811-43651 GCA_020650975.1 Apostichopus californicus | reverse complement strand
CTGCAACCCTGATTGTAACTAGCAAGCTCTGGTCACGCCAGTCACTGACTGATCAAGAGCCTGAAGAATGACACCATGTGGTATCAACTGTGTAATTATATAAATATTACTTATAAAAGAGCTTCGTACAGCCTTACATTTATGTCTTTCTGATACCGAATTTATTTACGACATGATTTTTATAGATCCTGTAAAGAACATTAATGCAGAAATTCTGGAGTGATCAATTCGGCTATGATAAATGTGTTTAATAATAAAAATGTTTAATATTATCAAACGCATGAAAGATCATCAGTAATAGCTGCAAGAATGGACTATTCGACGGTACTGTCCCAATGGCTATGTACACCTCCCCCACCCACTCTGTACCCTAACCCCACCCCAACCCTCCTTCAATAAGTTACTCTCAGACACGGGGAAAATATTAGTGTGGGTGCAAAATAGTACATTCATTGTGGTATATATATATATGTGTAAGTAGTCGTCATTATAATAGTAATGACTGCTGATGTTGTCACCAGTGGGTCTAAAGTGTACATAGAATATCATTTAGGTCAAATAACTGACCATTGTGAAACATCAAGCACAACTTGTTTTTTCTGGAGAAAATGAATTTCCAACAACCACAGATTGAACCCTAAACATTTAGTAAAGATTGTACCCAACTGAAAGCATCATGTTACGATGTTAAGTTGAGATAATTACAACTACAACAGCTTTTGAGCTAAATTTCATATTTTTGTTTTCCTCCGAAAAATATAAAGTGTCGTAGAATGTTGTCTTCCTTTGTGGTGACAGTATTTCCGTTGACATGGCAACTATAGCTACTAATGTTAGCGCCATTTACCTGCAATGGCATACCCGTGGACCGAATATCTAGGGTAATTTGTTTTTCAATTTATCAGTCAACCAGTGAATACGTCAAACCTTATTCATCATAAGAGGGGTGGGAGTGGGGGTGGGGGTACATAAGTGCCCCAACACTTTCATTGAACTTGTCTCTCATGAACACAATTTTTGTCTATATGAAGCAGTAAAAATAATATTTATAACTTTCTCAATCCCATAGTTTTTCACCGTCATCAAAATTAGCCCCTTTTAAATTCTCACGAGACAAACTGTAGCTCGAATGTTTCTTTCGAATAGTTAAAACGAAGATTTGTTTTAATGATGCATTCCCTGTTGGTGGCCACTTTATCCTACCATTGGAAAGATCAATAATGAAATGGACAAAATCTTACTACGTTTGCGAGGAAATTGAATATTTCTTTCGTGAATCTCTCGTTAGGTTTGTCACGTTTTTGTTGATTCCTACAATCAAATTTCTAGAGCATGGTACAGAAATCTTTCAGGTTTACAGTTTAAAGTTGCCAGATGACATTCGTTGTTTTACCCGTTACGTCCCCGACTGTCCCCAGATTACTTACTCCGTTGAGAATGTGCACTGGATACAAGAAAATGATCATATTTTTTACTATTATTAAGTATTATAACATGATCAAGTTCCCACAGTTGAAAGCGAAATAAAACATCTCCGTCCATCCCAGTACGGTTGAATAATTTATGATCATCCAGAAATCAATTTATACAAAATAATATATAATTGTTGCGGGTTCCGTTGTGACAGTAAGGAGTGTCCTCCTAAGCGTTCTATTTGTAGGGGGGGGGGGTCTTGTTCTAACTAGAATAGTGTAAAACGTCCGGGATATTCTGTGCTGTAGTGCAGGATTTCCTACCAACATGATACACGCAACCGAAGAAAATATATAACCTTGAATAGATGTATGTCCCTGAAGTTTGCGATGTTTAGATTTGATGTCATTTTGGCATTAGAGCGAGATTAGTGACCTGAAAGGATTATTATTGTGATCCATTAGTTCTGATATTGCAATTTGAGCCTCATCAACGATCTTGCAGTATGATTAATTTATTGAGAAGAGTGTATAATCTTAGGAACAATGATATATATAATAATGTGGTAGCATGCAGTAACCCCGTGATACTACAAACCATTGTATATGCACGGGGGAGGTTCAACACTATAGTGTAAAGATTTCACGCGGAGTTTTATAGTATATTTTAAGAATATTTCTGGATAAAATAATGAAGGGCGGGGGGATGGGGGGGGGGTGTACATTGTCACACCGGTGTTCTCTCTGTTATCCAGCTGATTCCACAATTATCAATGTATACTGTTGGGATGGAATTTGTTCATGTATAAAGTGGGAACATTATACAATTGAACTTAATCACATGTCGGTAGGGCCGTAATTTAGATAGTGTATGCGTGTTTGTATGTGTGTATGTATGTATAACGATATTTCATTGTCTTAAATATACTGAACATTACGTTTATGTGTGTTTTTGTCTACTGCATCTCAAAGATCAATGTTCCGCTTTCGTGGAAACGCCGAAGTTGAGAAGTGACATTGAAACGCAGCCTTTCGATAAATATAGGCTTCATCGAAAAGAATAGAAAATGTGACCGTATGTTAAATTTCAATCGTATGGTGAATTTTAATTATATGTCTTGTGGCCAGGCTGGGATTGAAATCAGATGACGGTCCCCGTGGCCTGAAGTCAATTGGGGGGGGGGTTGAAAATATGAATATTAATGTTGAATTAACTAGTACCAATGTGTGTATGTTTGTTACAGCGTTTATTTAAAATACGTTTATCCTTACTTCATACATCTGTATTTTGAATTTTGTGTCACTCTGAACAATCCATACATAATATACATATATTCCAACTAGGAGTCCTGTACTGTGTTAACAATCACTTGGTTCCTTCTTACAGAAATAATTTCGAGTCTCAAAACATTTGCTTCTGTTTTGCTCCATTTACATAATTATGCCGAATTTCTTCATGTCAGATGACTTTTTCAGGGTCCTGATCATTTTTACAGCAGTTAAGAATGACACAACCAAAATCAAAAAAATCATTGGTAGAGAGGGGTGTTTCATACCTGAAAGTAATGCCCCACCGCCCCGCCCCACCCACCTCTTCACCACTTCTGCCCTCTCTTAAAGAGATGGTCAATGCAGAAATCGTATCAATTGACTAAACAGTGAAAGAATCAGAATGAGCCTTGAAAAACAAACCTTTTCTTGCTTTGCAGTCTCCATTCTTCCTCCAGCATGATATTGCCACGCAGTGTAATGGGAAAGAAGTGGGGGAGGGGGGTGGGTGGGATTTGGCACGTGCACTTTCCCTGCATTCAGCTATGTATCGTGTTTGCAAAGTATATACGTAGACACATTATTCAGCAGAACATTTGAACTGCTAGAGATAATTGTAACATCCATCCATCCACCCACCCATCGACCCACCCATCGACCCACCCATCGACCCATCCACCCACCCACTCCTTCCCTCTTTATTCCTTGATTGCACTGCCTGTAATTAACTGAGGGGGATTCTGTAAATTTCAATTTATCCAAGTCTATCTGAATACCACTCAGCAGGAATTTCGTTCTCTATTTTGTGACTTTAATCTTTGTATGGAAATGACCCTAACAATGTTCCATCATGATTACTTCAGCAAACTCTTCTGTTGTTTTGGGGGGGGGGGGGGGTTTGGGGCAAAAAATTGCATAAAATACCATTCGGCACAGACAAACGTAAGTAGTGTAACAATTAATCCGTACAATATGCCACACTTGTACCATGAAAATGTGGTGAGCTCACAAAATATACTGCAAAAATATGTGTCATTATTTTTCTTCCCCGATTGCACTTGCATCCCTGAAATTTAAGAAGTAGTCAATATTTTATCAAATCCTTAAGGGTTTTCTCACCGAAATATCAGGAAGCTGATAAAAAAATCCTGTTATTCCTGCAGCTGTATTCGGTGTCTCCAAGAAATGATTTGAACTGTTATGAATATCTTTGGCAAACTAATAAACCCACCTGCAGGGATAACATAATCCACATAATCTTACATTTGTAGACACTTCGAGTCTCATTCAAATATTTAATCAACGGAATACGCCTTCAAGATAATCTCGGACAGGGTTAGATTGTCACGTGGGTGATTCTAAGGTAACAAACAGTTTGACTCAAAATATTTACGAGACACGATCTGATATAGAGAACAGAATCATTATATAATATATAAGATAATTAGTGATATCTGAGTAAAAACATGTCAACAAAGTGTATAATTAATTGATTAATCGCAACGACGACATTTTGACAATATTGCAGCTGTCAATTAACGAATTAATAATTAATTATCGTGTGTCGTATTGTGCGACATATATCTCAGATTCATTTGGTGATCCAAAATCCCTAAAACTATTAAGTAAAATTCTATGTGTGTTGGTATCTATTTCACTTTGTTATTAAGTGCATTTGTCTACATTACCTCTTAAATGCAACTGAGAAATTTAAATGCCACTCTTAGCGGCAGTATATATTCTTTTTGAAAACATGCAAAACATGGGATTTCGAAACGTACTGTTTTTTAAGAGTTAAAGGTTTAGATTGTATATGTATGAATGAAGGATAAACCAGAGCTAATGTAGACTTTTAATACAAAAACAAAATGATTGGAATGTTCTTCGAGGAAGGTTTTAATCCATAGTTTATCAACAAATTGGAACTTTTTTTTATTTATATTATTTTTACTTTATTAAAAAATCAAAACAAATGTTATTATAAGTTTAATTATCACCGTAACTATATTGCATTTCAGTTTCTTTAATTGCATTTAACTTTCATTTGAAATGTACAGAGTATTGACTAAACTTTTTAGCTGAAAAAGTATTCATTAATGATTGTGTAAATGTTGTCATTATAAAGAGTGAGATTTTAGAATAATGAACTTCAATATGTAAATAACGAATATTAAATGTATTTCATGTTGATTTTAGGTCCCTGTCGAAAAAAAATGTGCAATACTACTTCATGTGTGGAACGTACATTTATGATTATGCACATTACCTCACCGTTATTAATTCTTTATATGTAAATACATATTTTGGCACTTAAAAATATCTCCCCACTAGTTTTCATTTATATTGCTTTTCAAAGAGCAAACTTTTTGTGTATAGTTCACAGTCACTTTCTGTTGTTCGTTTATAGTTTTGTTTGTTCGTATGTTCGTTTGTTAGTTTGTTAATGTGTTTATTTAATTGATTGAATTTTATTGTGGGTGCAAGGGTGCGGCTTACCTCTCTTGCGTATAACAAAGCGTTATGTTTCAAGGATGGAAAGATATGAAAACGTTTTGCTATATTCTAATGAATGCATGCCGCTGCACATGCGCATACTGAAACGGTCTTATGTTTAACCAAAAGCACACCAACTAACTCATCATTCTGCACAAAGTCTCATCTAGTTCATGACATAATGGAGTAAACTATTACAAAGCTTTTTGACACTATGAACTTGTCGGATTTAAAATCGACAACTCAACCCCTACCAGTAATTTATGATTAAATGACGGTATCTCATGAAATCCACTGCAAGAGGGGAATTGTAAATATTCACGTGAGATCATGGTATATAAAAGAATACATGATTGGCTCCTTTATGGCAGTATTTAGGGTTTATTCAACTTACAGCATCAAGATAACAGAAATACGAATCATCGACATTGTGAAATAAAAAGATACACTAAACTCCTTTGATGCAACTTTTAGGGTTTAATTCAGCCTTAGGAATCACGTAAAAGAAGTATTTCCATTCTTAACTGCGTTTTATTCATTTCTCTTCAATAATAATGACAGAAGTCCTTGAACGTCAATCTTACCATCAAAATTCCAAATCCACCATCGTAGCGTACATTACTCTATATAAAATAGGAAGTTAAAAAGTTTACTTAAAGTCTTCAACTCCTTAACGTGCAGGGAAGTTAAAGACGTTAAAGATGACTGGTTCTTCCACTCCACCCCGTCCCTCTCTCCCTTCCTCTACTCTTCCTAAATAGTTGCCTTATATTGTGTGACATGGTCATGCCCTCTCCCCCTTCTGGTTTTACTCGTTTCTCTATTAGTTGCATAGTTAACGTTCTCAACAGGTGTAGTACAAATTGTACATAAATCACAACGAGCAAAAGTTGACGTAGTTAAGCCACTTGTTTTCGAGGGCTTGGTCAAGCATATGCACCAGTGTATCAGTGGAACCGGTACTGTATATTTATTTATTTATATTTGTCGCAAATTCGGGGTCATCAACGAGATCTTTCGCTGAGAACTTGCAAGGTATTCCTCCGCCACCCCCCCCCCACCCTAACCCCTTCTTTCGGACGGCACCATAGGAAAAATCATCTAGCGTACCCTGCGGATATTGTCGCGTCCGAAGAAGATATCCACCTCATACAAAGCCACTGTACAGACGACACCCCCCCCCCCCCCCACCGGCCCCAACGATTAAGGTATAGGGGACTGGATTTCATAATGGAGGGTACTGCCTTGGAGTCATTGAAGCCCTATCCTGTGTTGGAGACTTGGTGGGCGATAATTTTTAACAAAATTTAGACGTCAAATGGTGTATTCTGAGGCGTACATAGAATATAAATTATTTTCATATAACTAATAATCTGTCTGGATCATTTTCCATTTTCTTGCTCATCCAATTCCTGACAGAAGAAAGGCAAACAGCAAAACATAAACCGCAATAAAAAAGATGGCGCTAGAACAGTTTACATTATTAGGAGTGTCGTTAGCCCAGAAACGAAGCAGACCCAGGCCCAGGCAGTGGAAGAAAGCCTGTTAAACTTGACTAGATTAGTCTCTCAAGATGAATAATCAAGATGGAGTGCTGACTATGCGAAGGCCACCAGAAGAACGTCTCATTAGATACGATAACCTAGATGGAAATAACACTGCATATTCAAGTTTTCAAATGGCTGAAGCAGCGACGATATTAGGTAAACTATCCTAACGTTGATCTGTACGCACAGAATTGTAGCCTAGCTTAGACTTTGCACTTAATGCTGCCATACTGTAGCCTTGCGAAGGGGAGTAGGACTTTAGCCTAGGTGGTTATTGAAATTGGGTGAGGCCATGATGAATGACCCTGCAATAAATATGTTGCTCCTGTGTCTTCAGAATATGCCTAAGTTAGTCCTAGCCCTAGCTAGGCCTAACTAAGGCTAAGCTTTGAATTTTTCAGTAGCTGTTGTCAGTTATATCAACAAGCCTAGGCTAGCCTATTGACTTTGGCAATCCAAAACTTACGAGCATATTTAATAAAGCCTACGTACGTAGATAGCCTGGCAAATGTCATTAGGGAGGAAAATTTGCATGTAAAGTCTCATTTCTTTGTAATTAGTGCCAACATTACTTTCCAGGTATAGGCCTAGGCCTGCTGCTACTAAGTATAGTAATAGCCTACACTACTGTACATAAAGGCTTCATAATTGACCCACCTTCATAATTGATGCACCTTCATATGTTACTAGCAACGATACAGCAGGCAACCTAAACTTTTTGCAGTCAAGCAGAGTTACATATTTCTTGTGTTTAAATCCATTTCAGGTATATGCTGATCAAATGGTTTTTTTTCAAGCTCTTAACACCTTCCCCCGAGTTTTGGGTACAATTATAGAATACAGGGCCATTCATTAACTCTTCCCAGCATCCGGATGCGCGGATGCGCGGTGTGTCTGTACATGTCCGTACACGTATATGACGCCCTCTAAAATTCCATCACATATTTCATTTTGACTCCGCATCCGCGCATCCACCCCGGGAGTACTAGGAATGGACTTAGATAATTTTCGAAAGTTTCCCCATATACCATCACGTATTTCATTTTTAAAAGTCTCCCCATATACCATCACGTATTTCATTTTGACTCCGCATCCGCGCATCCACCCCGGGAGTACTAGGAATGGACTTAGATAATTTCCGAAAAGTCTCCCCATATACCATCACGTATTTCAAATACTGAAAGTCCCGCATGTACGAAGATATTCCACATCAATAGTGTGTCGTTCTTAAAAGGCATCCGTACATGTGCGACGCCCTCTAAAATTCCACCACAGAAGTACTAGGAAAGGACTTAGGAAATTTTTGACTCCGCATCCAAGCATCCGCGCATCCACTCAAAAAGAAAGAACTTGGACTTTGCCATTTTTTACTCACATACAGTACGTACATACTGTACGTACTGGGGTGAGACTGAGCATCCGCGCATCCGGATGCTCAGATAGAATCATCGAGTGGCCCTGTATTCTATAATTACCCCGAGTTTTGCACGCTTTCTTGGCATTTGGAAATTAGACTCCATAAAAAGAACCAAAATTACCTCAATATAATACCACTACTTTTTGGGACCTGAGCTTAGAGGCTCAGAGCATCGCAACAGCATCCAAAGTCACTGGATGTATACTTAGGCCTAAACTACAGTTAGCTTATCGATGAATGTGTCAATTAAGGGGTATAAAAGAACTTGACACCGTGCTCAGACATTACAGTATGTGGGCAAATTCATCTCAATTGTATGTTGCGTAGAAACAGAACAATAATTATTTTGAGAACATTTCATTTCTGAGGAACTACACATATGAAAAATGCATACAGTTGAGTGATTTGATTTTTTCGTTGATAGACATCGTTAATCAATCCTTAAATTATGAGCCCACCATGCTTCTAGGTCTACTAACCTTTCTGTTGGCATTCATGACACAAATACTTCATAACTTTGTACTTTATTCTTTGACATATCTGTAGGAGGAGCCGCCAGTGTTGCTCACCTTTCACTGTACTTCCCAAAGAATTTTGCAGACGGTGCACTCAGAGCTGCTAACATAACTGGAACTTTCGGTAAGCTTGAAATACTGTCATATAACAAAGGCCAAGATTCGTAGTATAATTGTTTGCTTTGCTGTTTTGCAGGTGTAGTACTTTGACCATATCCTGTAGAATATGCCGTTACATTATACAACACAATATTAATTATTCCCCCAAACAAGGACTGACAGTACCTTGATTCCATCATAACATCCTTTGTCAATTTGGACCTTTTTTTCGCTTACTGGTTTAACAACTTCACAGTGGCAATACATGATTTCTATCTGCAAAAATAAACATTGAGCAAAATAATAATGCAGACTTTACCAGTCTTTGTCCATGATACAAAGTTATATACTCTATGCAATAGCCCCATAAGAAACCGTTGTTAAGTATTGTACACCGGGAAATTGAACGTTTATCTTATAGCATACAGTACTTGGCTCAAAATATTCAAAAAATGATAGGACTCTTTGTTTACTCTGCCCTGTCACATGGAGGTATTCTATAAATGTAGATGTTACTATGGGTCCACATAACATTCATGCATTTTGTTTGGCATTATGTTATGGTTTACATCCTTCAATTGTCTTGTCCAATCCGTTATTAATATTGGTGATACAATCGACCCTTCTGTGACTAGAATCATAAAATTGGGTAGAAGTAAATTCTCAGCCATAGTACTGTGTACAGTCATACTTACCAAGCAATCTTTTTTGTTTTATTCCTCCTCAGCTTTGCTGGGCGCTGTGTTTGGAGTGACGACAAACGTCACTGCTTCAATGCGTGGGAAGGATGACCCTTTGAACTATTTTGTAGGTGGATGTTCTGCTGGTGTCATGCTGGGTGCCAGGAGTAAGTTCTACAACTTGACCTTTACCTATTTATGTTTAGAAATAAACATTTCTATGTTGTTGAATTTTGTTTACAGTATATATAAATCGTAATTGTTTGTTGGCAGCAAAATGTCTGCCACAGTTTAAACATAGTAGCTGAAAGACAAATGTCCTTAGGGTGTTGATAGTCGACTCATTCTTTAGTAGTCAATTAATTGCATAGCTCTCCTCGCGATTACTCGGTCATCACTGTCATTTTTACATTGCAGAAATACAGTCAAAACAAATCTTGCTCCATGTGCACTGTCTTTATATATGTTCTTTCCTGTCTTAACGTGTGTTGTCTAAATCATGTTAAAACATCTACCAAACAAAAACTGTGAACAACTTTCAATATACATTTCTTAAAATCTTTCATAGTAAATCAAAAAACTTTTGAATGAATCTATGAGGCTACAACTATAGCACTAATCAAATGATCAAACGTGTAATCCTAATGTAACACCTTGTAGCGGTGTGATGATTAGTATGCAAGAGTTTTCTGTAGAAGGACGTTCAACATTCTAGGCTCTAGCCTAGCGCAATAGCAGGAACATGTTTTGCACTTTGAAATGAGTAAACTACTGTACCCTGCAATCGTCACACTCTATCAGACATCTGATAAATGTGAACCAGGCAAGTAATGAAGTTATTGTAAACATGTTTGAAGAAATGACAAATACTTTGGCAATCTTAAAAGATTAATAACTTACAAATTTGTGACTATGCACAATGATGAAACATTGGTAGGACTGAATGTTGCATTTCAGAACTACAGTAGCATATTATTGACAAACTCAGTCAACCTGCTTACTGCTCTTATTGATAGGTTAAGCTATTTTTCAAAAGCAGATTATGTGTAGTGCTAGAATGTAGTCGAGTAATCGCAACTTAGGTTTTGAGCGTGATTAATCAAACTTCCAAAGTGTAATAACAACTACTGGCGATTAATCAATTATGACTATCAGCACAAGGGACGGTGACAAGTAGGATGATCTTAAATATATTGTTGATTTGTAACCGGTGCTGTGATTGATTGGATTAAGGCGGTGGCATTTGAAGCAATGACTCTTAGCAATTGGGAGGATCAGGGTTCAATTCCTGGCCGAGTCAAAGTAAGTTGGGTTTTTCATCCAAGAGCAACTTACGGTTTTCCCATTTAGTGGCTTTCTTATTAAAAAGCTTCCAAATTGAGTTAAACTGTTGAATTGGAAGTCACCCGAAGTGTAAGTTGTAATCCATAAGCCCTTTTGGGTTTCTCTCACATTTGTGGTCTCTTAAAAATAACTGCTGATTATTATTATTATTATATTGTTGATTACAGATTCACAACAGATGCTTAATATTTTTGTGACAATCAGAACAGGTCTTTTACCATACATTTTTACACTTTTCTCCTCTTTCTTAGCAAAGAGTTACGCAGTGGGCACTGGCTCCTGTCTAGCATTTGGCGTGTGGGGTGCCTTCTACAAACAGTGGACCATAGAGGGTTGGGGAAAATTTATTCGCCCACCCACCTACTGACATTAGACAATAATGTGTGAACTGACAAATGGAGGATGTTGGTCTGGCACATATATCCAGCTTTTGAGGGAATTACTTAAGTTTCCTTTTGGATCACAATCATTCACATGGTTTTGATCCAGCTTGAAATCCATCCTGTGACTGCAACTAAGGAATGCGACAGATATATCCAATATCCTGCTGAATCAATCTTTAGTATCGCCAACGAATAAAAGGAAAGAAAACTACACTGACAGACTTCAATTTAATGGACCGTTATTAAATGTGCATGGCCTTGAAACCCAACATAGTGAAAGAAACAAAGCTTTTGAGGCTAGCAAACTATGTGTATTGAATTTTATCTTGCTGTGGGTTATACAACCAGTGGAAGTGATGCGTTCAGTTTACTCATCAAACTGTGCTGTGCTAGGAAATCAAGGTATTCTTTCCACCCGTCTGGGAGTGACTTTGATTAACAATTTAACAAATCTATGTCAAATGTAACCAACTAGCCAACGAAAGGCCAACATCGCTAAATGGCAGCATCTCCAAATAGATTGGCCATGATCAGCATGTTTGGTCTCCTTAACCCATCAAAATTACAGTCAGACCGCCAAGATTATTTTCCAGCATTAATAAGAGTAAAGATGAAGATTTTGTATCCCACAGAAGCTGGATGTTCTCACAGAAGCTGGATGCTGTCACAGGAAGTGAATATTATCACCGAGTTATATAAGTGATCTGATATCTTATATTCCTCAACATTGACTTATCTTGGTGATCTGGTGTTTACCAATACCAGTTGTACCTTTTAATGTCAAAGTGAAGTGTAATAAACCTTTGTATTTACAAAATGAAAATAAAAGAAGAGATTTATGGAAAAGAGAATGTTCTTTTGTATTCTTGTCTGTGGCTTTCCATTCTACTGCTTTATATTTTGTGTTTTTGAAACACAGGAGGTACATAACAAGTTAACAGGTAATGAATGCAGGTCAGTGGATGAGTGCTGCAAAGCTTTAAAGAAACAACGTCTTTGCAAAGATATGTTTAGGTAACACTTGTAGACATTTCCCAGAGTATTGATAACCTGAATATGAGGGGAAGTTTTTTATGTATTTCTGATTGTTTCCTGTTAGCAAAACATAGCTTTGAATCAACAGGTTAGTCAATATTTTCTTCAAATTAGTAATACCAAATGTTATTTATTTGCCAAGCAATTACCTTATTCAATTAAAACGGGCATGAAATGTGTCTTTGCAATAGTGCTTCACTTTTCTATATGCACATAGGAATGAATTAAGTAGCTGCATTACTCTGAGCCATCTTCACTTGTGAGAGATGCAGATTTTGCAATAGATTTGATTATCTGCCATAAATCAGTAACTCATAGTAGATTGACATGTGCATCTGTGTTGACCCATGGAGCTATAAACAAGCTCCATGGTTGACCAAACCAGTATTACAGGACAGAAAATTTTAAAGGAAGCAAATGAAAATTACATACCAAGAACATATTTTGTGAACTTGTTACAATGTTCCATTACTGTACATTTGAATGATCCATGTGCATTACAACTCATAAAAGAAGTTAAATTTATTTTTCTCCAAACTTAAGTTGTTTCATAGCATCTTTAGCTTCTTTATGAAGGTCCTTTGCTTTGCTTCTATATTTTTTGGCCAGTTCTTCGTTTTGTTCACCGCCATCGCCCAAAGCATACATCCTGCCTAAGTTTGCACATCCATAAACATTGTTCAATTCACAACTTTTGGCTGCATATTCCCTGGATTTTGTTAAGTTTTTTGACAGATCACTCAGTCCAGTGAGATACATGGCACTTATTCGAAAGCAACTCTCCCCATGTCCTTTATCGCAAGATTTATCAAAATATGAAGCTGCCTTTGTGGCTTCCTTCTTCTTGGCTGGATTTAATTGATCAGAGACGAGAATAGAGGCAACGCCGTAACAACCTTCCACACTTCCCCCATCACAAGACTTTGTGAAATACTTCATCGCTTTAGGGATATCCTTGGTAACACCTAACAGAAGAGAAGAAAAGAACATTACTTTATGCACAAGAAAGAGCAGCATTCCTGATATTATATCACATAAACTGGTCTGTGGAAAACTGGATCCGATCCCTGGTTGCATGGTAGGTTTATATTCTTACAAATTTTTTAATCATTTCCCTGCCAGTGATTGTGAATGACATTTTGATTTCAGCTCTTATTTCACAGATTTCAACTTTCATTCCAGGCTTGGCACATACATTGATCTATTAGTCTTACCTTTTCCATATAAATACTGTGCAGCTAACTTAGAACATCCACGGGGTTGGCTATAGTCCTCACAGCTCTTTGTGTATGCCACCGAGGCTTGCTCATAGTCTTTCTTGATACCAGAGAAGAAATCACCAAGTCTTAAACAACCTGTCAATTGAAGCAGGAATATACATTTACAATATAGACGATTGGGATTTTATTTAATATTATATGATCTTATCAATTCAATTCAGTGCAATCTTAAAGGTCAACTATATCACAAAAACAACTGGTTTAATTCTTTATGTAAAGGGTAAGTCTAAATTTTTTCCTGTTTGATTTTTTTGAGGAGAGATTGCTGGTCTTCTCTCAATCAACTTTACTACACAACATAGTTTTGTAATTATAAACTTACATGTACATAAGTGTACATACACTGAAGTCAATTGACAATTGAAAAATTGTTTTGGCTCAACAATCCTTAAAACTTAGTCCTGCAGGCTGCTACTTTGAAGATGAGGGGCACTGTTGAGACTGGATTATATTTTAATTATTGAATAGATAGTGAGAAGAAGCTTGCAAATAACACAAGTACCCATTCATAATAGGGGTGTTAGGATAATAGTAGTGTTAGCTCCTGTGGTTAACACAGGTGCCTTCCAATCATAACGGTCCCCGGTTCGAATCACTCCAAGATTAATGTATGTCGTCCAGTTACAGAGTTGTTGACAACTGACAATTCAGAATCATGGACGTTAAATATAAATGTAAGAGACTGACTTCGGTCAGCTTGCGGCTTTGATAAGCCAATGAGGCTTCTTCGCGAGTTCCTGCTTGCAGGAGGATCTAAAATACATATATAGTACATACATAAGTACATACATACTAAATACTGTAGGTACCATACATGTCTTCTTTTTTATGACAGTTACTATCACCTATTCAAGCTTAGCAAGAGTTTCACATAAAACATGTCCAATTTTAAATTTTAAACTGTTCTTTAAGGTGACCAGACATGATTATGCGGGGGTCAACACCAATATCATGTCCCAGAACTTCCTGTAAAATGTGGTCAACTTACTGTTAAATTGTTGATTACCAAATCAGTTTGTTTGATAACTTATCAGATTATGGGAAACACGAAGCTTTTGCCAAATGATAAAGAATATCTGGTACAAACAATATGGAAAAGAGTTACTGTTATATAGCAATTAAACTGTATACACTAAAGCCTATATGGGCCTCAGCAAGAGTTGCACTCGCGGAACTGGTACCAGTGACAAATTCAAATGGTTAAACTTTACGATTACCTTCGCCCGATTTCTCTTTGTAACATTGATAACTAAATTCTGTGCCCAGTCGTTTGAGGTAGTCTTGCACTTCTTCCTCATTTTTAAAATCAACTGCAAACATTTCAAAATGTGTGTTGGTAAACTTCCCGAAGTTCCTGCTGACTTGCTTTTTCGCTTATTATCGGTGTTAGCTCTCGATAGTTACATATGAGAATATCGCGCGTTGCGTAATACTAGCAAAGATAACATTCTTTGCAAGAACAGAAGGTACAGCAGGCAACTCGTTGTGTACTAGTATCATTTAGCAGTGAATTATCTACCAACCCCACTATTTTAACAATTGACGTAGCTCTTTGGAGGGGGGGGGGGCGGAAATATTTCCCCTCCATCTCCAAAAGAATGTCAGAACATTTTTTGGGGGCCAGCTCTTCCTCCCCTCTCGTCTAGAAAAACATTGGGCTCCCCAATAAACCCCAGACCTGATTATAACTGATATTTCCCTCGTGATTCTACTCATATGGACCGATTTCTATGCTAGATATGACACACAGGCCTCGTAGTTGCGTGCATTGTGGTGGGGTGTGGAGACTTCGAGACAGTGGAACATATGGGAAATGCACAAAATCAGATCAAAACGCCCGAATACTACTTTTCCTTCTTATCTTTCAACTTTTCAATAAACGGGAACTGTCTTCTTATTACATTTTCCTTAGTTTCAAAACAAAAGACTTTTTTTAAGTAACAAAAAGGCTAATTTTTATTACAAAAAGTAAAATAAAACTACTTTTGTTATTAACTATCGTGAGCACTTACAATTTATGGAAAGGAGTACCCAATTCGCCAATGGTCACTCCGGTTCTGCTACATGGGAATCATACTGCGGTAAAACAATGTGTCGCCTTGCTGCGTTCCCCAAGATATAACCTTTCTCGTACCCGCACCACACCCCCTCACTCCCTCAGTTGACAATGTATAATTATCATCATCTTTCTGTTTTATTGTTTTATACTTCAACGAGAAGCCTAGTTGTGTATACTGGATGATCGTGGAGGTAATGTAACAAACATGTGACCAGAAACTTTCGAAGATCTTTGTTTGGTGTCTCTATCAGGGCCTTGAAACAAAGGGCTTATGATATATATGCGTCAGGTCGACCCTCGACCTACTGAGTGCGGTACAGTATTTCTGTCGAGTCGTTGAAAGTTAAAATGGGAAAAGAAACAAATGATTGCTTCTTTTAATAATTTGTTTTATCTTGAATGGAACTTGACCAGCATAATTTCTTGCAAACGTAGGTAGTTTACGCTGTTCTGATGACGTCACTCCGATTAAATTAATATGGCCTTCATTTCATAAAGTTAATCCAGAGGTCTTCTTAAATGCTCTTTACGGATAGATTAAAGTTCATATGAAGGTTTCAGTGCTTATGTAAATAGATTGTTCCATTTATCAGTGAGAAGCTTAACCGCAAATATAAGCTATCTATTGTTTAACCGTGCAGGGTTGTGATTATATTTCGCTGTGTGTGTCGGCTAGACTTATAAACAACTTTAACTTTATGAAGGTTGCTTCCACACTCTTGCGCACCTCCTGCTGGAATCAACTCTGTAGACTTTTTCTTCAAATCTCTTCAACAATTCTACGACAGATCATGGCGTCTATCAGAAGGCTGGTTAGGGATGTGCTTGTATTTTTAGCGCTTGTTTCGCTCCCACAAATCACAGGTAATCATTTAAAACTTTGCACCCGACAAATGATAAGAGTTTATCTTGTTTAGTGTTAGTATGTATTCGCTGTGTTTGTCAATTTTAGTATTGTTCCACATATATTGTATAGGCTAGTCACGTACACCATTGCTAACATGAATATATATACATAAGACACAGCGATCTACTTAAAGGTGAAGTATAATAATATCACTTTAATAGGTGTCTTCAATCATTATAGGATAAATGTATGTATTAATGTGTTTATGAGATGCGTACTGTGGCATCCAATCATGTGACGAATGTATTTGAATGCCTGCACGTCTGTGCACTTTGTTTACCTTTGTCAATAAAGTATACCATCAGACTTTTCTACTTTTGAAACTGCCAAATCAGTATAAAGAGAAGACGGTATAAATGGTGCCTGGACAGAAAATCGGAAATTCAGTAGGATGGGACAATTCGAATGATAGGGCGGAAGGCAACTTATAATTTATGTTCGATGAAATAGGCCTATATGTTTCCTACAATTACGTAGACATTTCTAGGTTAAACCCAAACAGGCACTAACCATCTGTCCGGGTGGAGAGGGCATGGGTATAGTGAGGGTATTCTTGGGGCACTCGGGCATATATTTTTCATGACAGTAAACCTCCTGCAAACAACAACAAGTGTCCAACATAAACCACCATCGCAAATGATTACATAAAAAAAACAACCTCAAAATAGACCGTTAAAAGAGATGAGAAACAAGCAGTGATTCCATTATAGGCCCTATCTAATTATGACTATATCACTTTTCAGCTTCGGTTTCAAGAAGACGGCGACACGTAGAACAGCTAGGAGAGTTAATTGAATGCCAGACTGGGCGCAGGGCCATCGATTACATCAGCTACGGGTGTTGGTGTGGTATCGGCGGCTCAGCTGACCCATTGGATGACACAGACCAGTAAATATTTCTGATTGGTCGAAAACCAAACTTGTTCATATTCATTTGACGTCATCATGTCGATATTAGCCTATGTATTTATAACAATTGACTGACAATTATCCCGTTCAGTAAATTGCGATGCATGGGCGGAAGTGGGGAAATGTTTTATATGGAATAATGCCGAAGTGCAGAGAATAAAGAAAGAGAAACATAGGGCCCAGAATACTGATACATAGGGCGATACATATGCAGCCCGTATATAATCTAACAACTAAGGCGTATCTATCATGCAAAATTTGTCAAGTTTATTTTTGGAATTTGAAATATCAGAACTTATTTACATTTTAAAGGTATCTAACAATTGAACGGATCGTTTTTGCATGAATTTTGAATGAGATACATTTCCACCCGCAGATGTTGTAGAAACCATGACTTGTGTTACGATGCATTGTATGATGCGGGCATTTGTGATGGCATGAAGATGTATACAGTCCAATATACCTTCAATAACTCAGAAATTTGTCCGAGACAATCACCACTCAACTGCAGTGAGTATACTTTATTGTCGAAAATTTAAAAAGAAAGGAAGGGATAGGGTGGGTAAGTGGGGGGAGGGGTTGGGAATCCCATGACAAAAATCGCAGGCCCTTTTGTATTTCATGTCTAATGTTCTAATTCTGTATCAAACGCAATAATCTTTCTTCTCACCCCAAAGCTGTAATGTAACACTTATATACATGTATGGGGAATGTATTTCGCACTTATAGTTAACAACCCTTATCTCAATTTCATGACTAATTCAAGAAATGGTTGATTGGATGTGAGCTATCTTGACTGGATAAACTCCAGGAAATTGAAAGCAGTATGATGGTATGCCGGGTCATCACGTTAAAAGCTTTATTTTTCAGTTTTCATAGGCAGTTATCGAAAAGTGAAGGAGTTGGGTGATGTCAGAAACGAATGGCGGGATTTCGAAATTTGCATCAGAAGAACTTTTAGACTTGTAACTGCTACAGTGGCTCAGATATGACAGTGAAAGTTTCAAGTTTTTGTATCGGAATTTTGGCCTTTTTTATTATCTCAACGTGACGTTTAACTATTTCATTCAAACAATAACCTATTTCTTTTCATATCGACATTTATAAGCTTGTTCTCTCGAAATTACATGACTTGATATACGATAATTACCAGGGCCGGATTTAGACATGTGGAGGCCCGTGGGCAACCTTCAGTGGTGGAGGCTCCCCCCCCCCTCCAGTGATCGCCGTCCTTGGGGAGGTGTGTAAGGGGAGGGGTATTGGATTTTTTCCAATAATTAAGGGTTCTTGGATGCGAAATGGAAGCGTATGCATGGCGTAAGCCGCGCGCAATATGATTTTGATTGATGATATTTGTCAGCCTACATTTAATTTTTTTTCTTCAAATTTCCCCTTATACATATATTTTTTCATGAAGTATGTGGAGGCCCCTTGTTGTGGAGGCCCGTGGGCAGCTGCCCACGTTGCCCATTGGTAAATCCGGCCCTGATAATTACACCTCTCCTTTCACAAACATTTTAAGTCTAAATGTCTCAGAAACGTGCACACTTGCAAGTGGACGAATTATGTGTAATATAAACAAGGAATTGATCATTTGGTTGCCTGGCAATTATACTGAGGTTTATTTTCTGCCTGTCACATGGTCTAAAAGAACCTCAGAGATAAGCACCCACACACCAGCCCTGGCTCTCATACGATATTACTCCAGCTGTCAAATGAGGTGAAAATTATTTTTGCTCCATTCCACAGGTCCTGAAAATGATGCATGCGCCCTGGGTCTGTGCACGTGTGATGAGACAGTTTCCAACTGTTTCAGGAGGTCAAAGTTCAATGACCAATATGACAAGTACTCAAGATACTTTGGATGCTCCACCAGGCAGTACTTGTGCAGCTGGTTTGGATGTTAACTATGATGACATATCCACATACCATCATGTTCACCATAGGAGGACATGGTTTTCATTTCAATGTCGAAGACTTTCAATTTCAATGTCGGAGTGTCACTACTACGATTCCAATACTCTGTAGTCACAAAAATAATCTGGAGTAAATTTGTAAACAGAATCAGTCTGCCACAAGATGATAATGCACAGGGTGGGCAGGTAGGGTGATCAAGCTCACAGCATTGATGGTCCCCATAACAGACTGGTGCAAATATTGTGGGCCAATGTCTCATGGACCAGACAACAGATTTAGCCAGCGGGCCGCTTAATTTACTGAGAACCCTGATTTAAATGAAGCAAAGGGAGACTGCTGGGGCATATTATTAACCGAGAACATGTGATATGTCAAAGAATTTCATAAACAACTAGAATTCATTGTTTCTATATAAATGTATGATTTTACTTATATTTTAACAGACTTTGTTTATACTCCATGAATATTCAACGTGAATACTTAAATGATTAATATTAAAGTATATCTGGATAAAATCCAGCACATCTCATCGAATAGCCTTTTTGTCATTTACTAAGTTGCTACTTATAATTCTCACACAATTCTTCACCCTGATTTAAATGAAGAGAAGGGAGACTGCTGGGGCATATTATTAACCGAGAACATGTGATATGTCAAAGAATTTCATAAACAACTAGAATTCATTGTTTCTATATAAATGTATGATTTTACTTATATTTTGCATCCAAGATATAGACCTTAGCCTATGTATTTCATATACAGTATGATGGTATAGGGAGACATTGGTGAAATAATACAACATTTTGAACATGAACTAGTTATGAGCCTTTTAATCCGTAATGTTTATGTAGTTTTCCACGCAGCAGCATGGATTAGGGAGGGATGATGTATCATGGAGAATGTGACACTACAGTGAAGCTTTCTTACTACCTCACATTATTTCAATTAGGACCATTAATTCATCAAGGGTTGAGTAAACATTGTCAAATGTCACCTTTGTTTAGTAAACATAGCCGAGGTAATTTAGAAGAGTGATCATTTAACAGACTTTGTTTATACTCCATGAATATTCAACGTGAATACTTAAATGATTAATATTAAAGTATATCTGGATAAAATCCAGCACATCTCATCGAATAGCCTTTTTGTCATTTACTAAGTTGCTACTTATAATTCTCACACAATTCTTCACTCCAAGTAATCAAAGACACTTTGTTTCCTCTCTTCAGTAGTAACATGGTCTCTTGCTTTGACCTCAGAATTAGTAAATCCTTCCAATGTGACACAACCAGGCTCTTCCGTCCATAACTCACCCTCCCTGTCAACTAACTTTATCCTCTTTCGTTTTGCTTTCCCAGTATTGGGCCGTGGTCTCTTTTGATTTATAACAAGTTTGTCTTTTCTTCCAACATCATTGGAGCTTTTTGTGCTTCCAGAACTATCACTGCTGTTGGTCACTTGACTTTTGCTTTCATTTGCACCATAAGTTGCTAAAAGTTTTTCATTGTTTTCAGACCTGTTGTGATTGCCAGAATCTTCTCTGAGTAATGAATGTGTGATGTTTCTTGCCAGAAATTTGGTTGAGCTTCCTATCGCAGACAAGCTTCCTCTGTTGATATTTCCTACAGAAGGATTCTTGGAAATGTTGACAGGAATAAAGTAAGGTTCAACATGAGAGGTAGACCCAGCCGTGCAACATCCTCCAGGTTTGATGAACAACAAAGGTGTTTTGATGTTTTGATCACTCATCATCACAGATGTAGATACTGCTTTCTTAGAATCTGTAAAATAAGGAAGATTGAACCAGTTTTCACTCCACCAAGAAAGTTACTACATGGCATTGGGATACTAAGCAATATGGTTATGTTGAGACCAACATTTCACGATAGGTCAAAAGGCCTAGACCAGTACAGAATAGAAGTCACAGGACTCAACCTTCTGTGTCTGTCATTGAACTCCAGGCATAAGTCTGGTCAAAATGGTTGGATAGTTTGTTGGTTAACATAGCTGCACTCTTAGCAAGTCCAGTTTATGCAGGCACTTTGCCACTTAGGGGATTACATCACAACTGCATAGCACAACATTGTTTGTGCTCACACAACACAGGCTGCTGCTCTGCAGAGATAATCTCCCCTGTTCGATAGTGATTCAGTCTTGCTGCTACAGATAACTGGGTAGCAATTTGAAGATATGCAGATAGCTACCAAATCAAATTGTAACAGCACTTTAATAATGAAGTGAAGAGAAACTTACAGAATTTTGCAGCTGAAGATGAACCTGACAAAGGTAATCGGTTAATACATGCATCTCTCTTCCATTCTATGATCAATGGGGCAGCCCAACCTTCATTTTCTACCACAACAACAGCAGCTTGTGGAAATGAGCTGTGTGCAATAAATCCTAGTTGACTGTAAATTGATTCCTTTCTAGTTTCCTGGAAACACAAGAAAAAGAAATCACTTGTCATGACATGTGAGAGAATTATAAAAGTCACTTCTGGACAATTCTGCCCCTCCCCCCCCCCCGCCCAACACTCCTCTTCAACCACCTCTGAAATAGATACGTTCACATACTACTTGCTATCAACCTCCAAAATATATCTTTTTCATTCCACTAACTCATCAATGTCTAATTTGGTACCATGCATATATTACATTTTGTTTCCTCACATGGAAAAAGAAATTCTCTTGATAGAAGAATATCGAAATATCTAACTACAAACTCACCATGACACTGCATCCAGTAACATTCAAGGTCACAAGACACTGAAATGGCCTCAAATATAGAAAAATCTTGTTTGTGACTCTGTGGTTACCTGAAAGTGAAGGAAAAGTAAAAGAAAAATAAGGAGATGTAGAGAAGGCAAGAAATATATATTCATTAATTCAGCTGTCACAATGCACCTGATGTATGTTTGCAAGATAACATGTATAATGCAACAGATACACTTTGATGAGAATCATACTCAGTGTATTGAGAGCTTATCAGTTAAAATTCATTTTTAGAAGTAATTAACACTGCTCTAATAACTACAAACACAGCTGATATGCTTTATGGTCTTATAAAAGCTTCTTTATAATACAAGCAATAGATACAGGGATGTTTGGGTTGGGCATCAACCCAAACCTATCTCCATTTCTCCTTAAAGAAAGCAGTATTAACAAAAAATCACTAACATGATGTCACTCAAACAAGGCCATCAGTCTCTTCCCCATGGCGATGATACAGTGACATGAGTAATTGTCTCAACTCGAGTCAAGGAATATTAGTAGCAATGACAAGAAAAAGTAACTCTGCAAAGAATGTTGATAACATGCTATTATAAACTATGTGGTAGTAAGTGTTACTTAGATTTGGGAAATAACTTCAACGTTTCTGCTTCAGTCAAAAGAAGGAGAATTTATTTATATTTACTTACCAGACAGATCCAAATAACTGAGTCTTCTCAAACCTTCTTTCATAACTCTAGAGTAGGCTGTAAGTCTCTGAACACCAACATCAGACAGTTCATTATCTGCCAACAGTAGAACTTCCAACCTAAAAGTACAGAGAGTGGGATCTGTACAAGTACCGTAACTCTATCATCCTTGATTAATTACGATAATAATTTTTCAAACCAAGAGTTAAGACATTACTGCAAACCATTCGATGATGCATGGCTATCTAGCACTACTGCAGATCAACATTGCACAATGTCATTACAGCCAGTGACCCTATCTATTGATACAATCAAGAAGTACTCAGATATACCAAAGGCAAACTCTGCACTTCTTCATGAATATGTAATCATATGAAAGGGTAAAGGTTATTGAAAGGAAAAATAATAAAAAGAACATTAATAAAAAGCATAGAACAGAAAATGTGTTATTAAATCTTCAAAGGTAAGCAGCACTCACTGGTGTAATTGAGTTCCAATATGAACAAGGATTTCATGGTAATCATCAATACCGCAACCAGTAAGATCCAATTCTTTTAAATTTTTGAATACCTTGACTTCTTGGAGATGTTTGTTAAGAGTAAGAATTCCATTGAGTGTCAAATTCTGTAACACCAGCTGTTTATAAGCTAATGTAAAAGACTCCAAACATGACGCAGAGTATTGATCTCCAAATTGCTTCAGTTTCAGGGCTGCTTCAAATATGCTTTTACCAATAATTTCTGGGATCGTAGTAAATGATTCCACATTGATCACATGGCAAGCAACAAACTCTGTTGCAAGGATAAGGAGTGATGTTGGTTGGTAGTATTTCTCCTGATCAGCAACAGCTTCACAACACTTTATAGCAGTCATTATGATTAACCAAATTCAAGGTCGATGAAAGTAAAATTACTGTTTAAGTTCACATCTTCTTTCCCCTGTTCGACAGTAGTTACCTTTGCCTGGAAGGTAAATGGAATGTGTATATACCTATTGTGATATAAAATAGAAATTTTAACGAAAATGCACATACCTTAAATTCCTTAAAACTAGTCAGAAGTTGATAGGCTACCTACTGTACACAGTGGCCTTAGAATATGTGGTCAATACTAAACTTGTAAATGTAAGAGTATTATTATTATTAAATCAGAAACGGTAGACATGAAGTCATAGTGAACACCTGTAACAATCCCATATTCATAACCTCACGCATGCCTAGCTTCTCACATTGAAAGTTTGCCTAGGTAAGCGGGAGTAGCTTGTGTTACTCTTATATTTATACATAGCAAATGTAAAATAGCAATGAACCTTACTTGACTCGAGCTAGGCCATACTCGGTAACTTATTTTACAGTAGGTTTAGGCCCTTGACTCGAGCAGTAGCATAACGTTAGACTATCTAGGCCTATACTATTAGTATTACTATGGACTATATGAAAAATGACTGTATCAGTAGTGGAGCAACGAACTGTTGATCTATTCTGACATTGTTCCTGCAAAATGGTTTAATTTACACATTGCATATATATCTAAACACTGATAGGGGAAATAATGTTTGCAACATGCGAAAAATTAAAATACAGAAGGCCTACTTGCGCACAGAGTTGTCACTAACCTGCAAGTAATAACCTACACTATGCACAGTTATGGCGAATAGGGGATTTCCCTCCCTAAACTGTCGTCTGCTAGTACTAATAGACAGGACACACGATTTCGAATTGTCGCGGGTGACTCAGGCTATGCAACTACCCACCACATGTTGACTACACGAAGCCTACTGTAGCTAGAGATGATAATGTCTGTGTTTCTGATCATCACATCACCCTCAAGTTCCCGTGTAAACACTATTTGCAAGTTTTCCCACCATGATCACTAGTGCGTGGAATTATGAAGGTGGCATAACTTAAGAAACTGGAGAAAGCCTTTTGTGTGAGTCAAACACTTTTGATAGTTTTGCAAGCTCGATTGACTCCCTTTGAATTACTTGAACAATGCATCAGTTATACCCTACTGTGTTAGGCATTACTTTGAACAGTTTGAGTGTTTGTTTTAGACTAAATTAAGTTGGGGCCCTCCATTGTACGATTCCTTAATCATAGTCGCAGTGGCTTAAGAGCGAATAATAAACTTTTATGAACTTGCAAAATTAAAAAATAATGGTTAATCTCGAGTGAAATGTGAAATAAGAAATCAAACCGTGCTAATTTCTTCAAACTGATGCGATGTTATATCTGTCACGGTAAGCATAATTTAGGCTAGTCTAATGTACTTACACTTACAGTAAGAACTTTAGACCCTAGAACACTAACAGCATATAGGCATTAGACTAAACTTAACTTTAGATGAGGTCTACAGTAGCTGCATTTTGTCCTTTAGGCTTGTCCATGTAAAGAACCCAACCTACATGAGTATAGTGCCCTGCAGTTGAATGTGTTGTAAAAACATGATAATTATAAATTTAAAGGCCTAGTCTAATATTACTAGCAACAAAGAGGCAAGAACTATAAAGCGTAGTACCGTTATATGATGCAATCACAATATTTGCCAGAAACAGTTCTCTGCAAACTAGCAACAATGCATTCATTATGAGATTTACTTCTTTTGTTTTTTCACTGATGCTTTTTTGCCTTTGTCGTAGATGAACTTCAATAGTTTGAAATGTGAACCTATTGCTGTTACGGTATTCTTACTTCTCTTCTTGGAACCTTTCCTTTGTGGTAAGTATATATTCCAATTGATACAGGCTTTTGGATTTGTCTTAGTGTGCTTGTTTACTGAAGTAGATTAATGCTTTCTATTTGTATTAGCTCAACTCTTCTGTTGACAAATAATTTGCATGGTTGTTACTTTTCAAACTGTTGAAATGTTGAATAAAGTACTACTGTACCTTATTCGTTGGTTTGCAAACATATTCTGTAGTTTATATTTCATAGGAACTCATCACAAATGTTCTACAAACTGCAGTATTTCATTTCAGTAAATATAGGCCCTACAGGGATATGAAGCAACTTCAGGCATATTGTAATAATTATTTCTTGCAAATTCTGTAAATACTTTTAAACATGTTTGTATAAGGCACAAGTGGCTATAATTGCTCTTCATATAACCTATGAATTGAAGGTTCTGGTGCACGTTTTAATTGGGCTTAATATTTTCTACCAGATTCTGTTGGTGCTTCTTGTGGATCTAGCCCTGACACAGAGGGAAGATATGGTGTCAATTGCTCTCAACTCTGTTCCTGCTCTTCTAATGCTGTTTGTAATGACATCACAGGCGAATGTACTGGCAGGTTATGTGGCAACACAGGCAAAACCTTTACATGTGACAAAAGTGAGCTACTAGCATGTACATACAAACAATCGTGTATTACAACCATGTACATACAAACAATCGTGTATTACAACTCTTAATTAGCTTATTTATAACACTGTCTCCTTGCACGCCAGATAACGCGCAAGCAATTTGCTATGATGCGATACTGGGTAAATTGTTCCCTGATCTATAGGTAGTATTTTATGTCATATTGTTGCTGATATGATTAACCTTATAATTAACAGCTTATGGCAACAAATTAAATAAGCTAGTGAGAAATGCTAATGTTAGTGCTCAATGCAACCAGTGGACAAAAGCTGTTTGAATCTGGACATTCTCATTCAACTGAAACTATCTTTATATATCCAATATCCATCAGATTTCACTTAAGTAGCTTTTTGCATTGATTATAGTCCCAATTTTTTAATCTGTGACAATTTCTATTGAAATCCTGTGACTGTTCATTCATCACACCAGTCCGTTTTCTACTTACTAAGCTGCTATTTCAGTCAATACTAATAGAATTGGTAAGATTGCTGGATAATGGCAAGCAAACAAATTAGTTTTGATACATCATAGATAACAGGAGAGTAGGCATACAACTTATTCAGTATGAATTCATTACAACTGAAACATTTTTTAACCATCTTTTATTCATATCAGATGGACTAACCTTGGTTGTCATTGGAAGTCCCCTCGTTGCCACGGAGATGACCTCAGTGACTATAACATGCATCTCTAACCTTGGTCCTGGTGATATACTCATCACCTGGAGGAACCCAAGCGGTGCCGAAATTCTCCCTGGCTCTAAATTTGAAATAAGAAGAGAATCGGACACAGTTAACATTCTAGCTTTTGGGAACACATCTTCCAAAGACAGTGGAACGTACACTTGTGTCGCTAATTTAACAGAGCCAACAGATCTATTGTCAACTGTGGAAGAAAGCACCAATATAACTATATTTGGTAAGTAAAGATTCTAAATGCTGTGTGTCCACATGCAGGCAATCTTACATTCTAACCTAACTAAGTGCCCGTGAAGAAATTCACATATATGTAGATATGTTGGTTCAAAACATTGAGAAGAACCCCAAAGAAGAAGGAACTCCCCAAACTATAGTAAGTTGTATATAAGTTAACTTTCTTTATGGTTCCTATTTCCCAGCTCGTGATGAAATCTTTGAATATCCAGATTCTGTGATAAAGAGACAGGAAGGTGAGATGCTTCGGTTGACATGCAAAGCTTTCTTTGCATCTCAGCTCCCATCTCTGCAGTGGTTGTTCAATTCTGAAGTACTCAGTAGCAACGAAAATACAAAGCTCTCAAACAGAGAGGAATATTATGGAGAAAATGATGTCATATTGATCAGGTCTCTAGATGTCAGCATGGTAGCTGAAAGTCACAATGGAACCTACCAGTGTCTTGCCAGTCAAAATAACATTGAAAAAGATGTTAAGAACATCGATGTATTCATTGTTGGTAAGTCTTCATTATTTTACCTAAACTTGATTAAAGCGTACTGTATTGTAAAGAAAAAATAGCATTAGATAATTGAAGCAAGAGAAATTCAGTTGTCACCTTGTGTGTTCTGCAGATAAAAGCAACAAAATATTGGTATGTTGAATGCACAAAGGAATAGTGACATTTGATAGTCAGTGTATTTTAAATAGTATTTTTGTGTATGCAGGTTAATTCATGTTTGTTATGGGATGAACTTGTTTAACAGTCCAGCCATGTATTTCATCAGTGCCTATCTCACACATTCACTCACACCCCATCCCCTATCCTGACACATCCCTGAATCCTCATCTCCCATCCTCCATGTTTTTCAGTGTCTATGGAATTACCTTTCTAGTCCTAATTCTTTTGTTGTTTTGTTTTCCAGTGCATCAATCAATTCAGTATTTATGAGTACTAGCTGTCTGTTGTCTTTGTCCTTCCAGATTTACCTGTTATCGCAGACCTTCAGCTTACAAATATTAGCCACAACAATCTTCATTTTAGCTGGCGTGTGGCGTATTCCGGGAATGACAACCTTACCTGTACCATCAGCGATACAGCACATGGGTTAACAGTAATATGCAATGACAGTGTGGCATGCATCAGTACTAATCTATCTCCGTATACCACATATAATGTATCTCTCGTCTGCCAAAACTATGCTGGCTTTAGCAATGTTCTAGTGTATGACAATGCTCAGACCGCACCTTCAGGTATACAAAGATCTATTAGTATGTTGATACACATTATGGACATTATCCTAGAATTTCTCTGAAATGGGAAATTGGTTACAAAATGCAAGCATGCAGCTACTGTATTAGTAATTAATAACTCAAATAACCAACTGCTGGGTATCTGACTTAATAAGTTTCAAATTTGATGAGGAAAATGACATTTCTGGGATTCAAAGGTGATGTAAGGAAGGGGCCTGCCAGACTTCTCTTTGCTCTTTTCAAGTTTGTATATATATTTCAAGTCAGTATTCTTTTGTTCACTCACCAACTAATGGTTATCCAGCAGAAAGATTGCTACCACTGAACTGTTTGGATGAAAAAGGATTGTTTTAACAACTGATATCACTAGAACATATATCAGACGCTTCAACAACTGTCATAGAAGTATGACATACTGTAGCATCTGTTAATGAATATTAAGTCTATAAAATGATTCCAATTATCTTATCACAGAGACATTTATGTTTGTTTGTTTCATTTATTTTCTAAGCACCGAGTCATCCTAATTCAGTGATGGTTTTTGAATCAACCACTCATTGTAATATTTCTTGGACAGAACCTCTGGAAGTGAATGGACCGGGACCATTACACTATCAGGTAATCTAAAAATGTCCTATGTATAAATTGAATTTGTCGCAATACTTAGCAACTGTGATCAACTGATGAGAAAAAACCGAGCTATCTGAAAATGTAATCTGCTACTAATAGATCACACCAGGAAGGATCAAATGTTTGCAAGTAATATGTTGGAAATAGTGACAAAATGAACATTGAGTCAAAGTTTCAGGTTCAAATGATATGAACAATAAAGGTTGCAAACAAGATGAAGCATGGACATGCAGTCTCTCAATCCATCTATTCAGGTTATTTTTTTCTTTATAGATGTATCTATAGTAACTCTATATTCCCTGTTGTATATAGCTTCAGTATTCTCTCATTGTTTGTTCAGATAATATTAGTTTTTTTTACTAATCTCAATGTCTATTTGATGTTTTAGGTTCAGTCCATCATTACTCAAAGAGGATCATTAATGAACATGGAGACTCAGATAATCTCTGACAATATTCCAGAGACTTTGTTGATCCTGGAGAAGAATCAGCTGTCTGTCAACTCTGTCTACTCCTTCAAAGTCACAGCAACAAACGATTTGTTCGAGAGCTCGTTCTCATTTGGAATGGGAGACTGTACAACACCTCGCAGTGGTGAGATTAGCATATATATATCAAAGGTATCACTGACAGAAATGTAAGAAAAAGAATGCTATGGTTGCCGGGGTACTATTGTTATCTCTGATTTTGATATTGCAGCTTTACCCAAAGACTTTGCTTATTTTTGCATTTGTAGGAACTATTATCAGAGTATGCTTTCCTCAATAAATACACAGTTTGGGTCAAACAGAATTGTATAGCTTCATATAATTTTGATAGTATTCCTACACCTGAAATTATCTTTCTTTTTACAATATTGCAGAACAAGAACTTCAATTTTTCATTCCTGCAGTAATTTAACAAATCTTGTTGATGGATGCAGAATTGTTGGTTGGCTTTGTAGAAAGACTTACATACATCCAAACCAGCAGTTTGATTGCAGTTGGTGACAGCAATGTTATTGTTCTTTGGGTTGAAATATTTACTTGAACCATCAAAACCCTGCATGTAGTTATTATGGTATACATAAAGCATATAGTGTGCATAAACTACCATTGCATTGCCATGTTTTGTTGGTTCCAAATTCTCATTGTTTGCTTTGATTTTCATCGTAGCTCCTGACATAATCCCTGAACTGAAACTCTTCAACAACAAAAATTCTGTTTCTAGTACTTCTGTGATGATAGCATCAGCTGAAGTGGACACAAGGAATGGACCCATCAGGTATGCTGATTAACTTGTTGTTAGGTATCAATTTTCTGAGAGCAGTTTAAAGTATATGAAATCTGGCCAACCCTAACATTACTTTCCAGAATGTTTTCTCCAAATTCCTATTGCCTCCATACAGTTCATCAATAATTGTTAAGTAATCTTTTTTTAAATATTTTTGTGAGGGAAGATATTAAGTTTAATTCTAATGAAAGATTTTTAATTTTGAAATTTATAATATCATCCATTTAAATATGTAATTATAACATGTTCTGTCTCTGTTGACATGTAATTTCTTATTGCAGCTGTTATGAGTTTGTTGTCATGGAAACCAATGGTGTCCTCATAAGTAACCCAGATGAAGACATTTCTCCAGATATTGTGGTCAACCAACCCTCAGAAGCTGGACTTCCATATCGTGCAGTAGTTTACAGACAGTGAGATATTAAATTCTGTTTTTATATATCTTCTGCAGGGAATTAATTTATCCTGTATCCCATAGCAGAGGTTTAATTACTATTTCACAGGAACCATAGTATTTCATGAGAGACAATGTTCGGAGTCTATAAAACGTCTAAATTTGAATCTTAAATTATTCCCTACTCTACAGTCTGTTTGTTCGTGTTCCTTGAAATTGATTGGTCCTGGTTTGTTTTAGTCACTCCATTAAATGTTTGATCACTTAGGCCCATGCTCTCAACAAAACTTGTAGTTACTTTGTCATTTAATTTAATTCAATCAAAATCTGCAGATTATTCTTGCAAAGATAAATTTCTTGAAGTCGTTACTTCATTTTCTACAACTTTACAACTTATTGTATTTGGATGGTAAAATACATAATGTTCTGGTTTGATTCTATTACTTTACAGTGATGATATTGTTGTCCTCCCGTATATCAGTATTGGGGGACAAGATGGTTTATCAACTGGGTGCCACCTCAGTGATAGCAATGTTATCATCAGGAGAGCTCAACCCGCAGAGCAAACCAGCAGTGGTTATTCCACCGGTAGTCAATTATGGTCTATTGGTAATACCAAGAAAAGGTCTATTCCATGGAGTTTAAATAATACCCTCCTGTTAGCATCCAATGCACCTTTGAAGGAACAAACAAACTATGTCATCTTTCTAAGGACTTACAGTATCTTGGATGATGGCTCCGTAAGTGTCTGTGATCAATTCCTGACTTTATTATTATACAAGAACAAGAACAATTTAAGCTAAATGTCATGAAAAACAAGAAAGTATAAAGTTTGTAACGTCAACAGCATGATATTGTGTATGGTGTATGCCTACATTTATATGTTCTAGCATATAAGATCCATTTGATCAAGCTGTCATTGTGTTGCTGTTATTTATTTAAAATGATGTATACATCTAATAGTTAATCAACTTTCTTGCACAGAGAATCATTCATCATCTGAGAATTGTAAATATGAAATGAATATTTGCAATCACAGCATAATAATATGGTATACATCCTAACATTTGTAACCGATTGCAAGAAAAATATTGAATTAATAAACTGAAAAAATAAATCAAGGAACGTTGCACCTGAATTCTGCACTAGCTATTAAATAAGCAGTGCCTGTTGGGAGGTTGGACGCTGTTAATAAGCAATTTTAGTAAACAACATTGGAATAATTGCTCTTTTCAAACTAGAATGACAATTATTTTTCTGTTTTTGATTCCAGATTGTTTATATGTCCAGCAGATATCTCAGTGTCACAACATCCAATGCAGGTTTGCGATTTGTCTTATGAAAATAATAAATAAACCCCCATCAATATTTACAATTTACATACATTTGTACCTCAAGACACAAGATAATGAAATACTGTATTTTATTCTGCTATTTATAAACAAGCCTGAAGAGATGGCTGGGGCCAGGGGCTATAATCCCGGGATCCGTGGTCAATAGAGGACCTGGAAAAACATGGAGGGGGCATAGAAAAATATGTGATCAAGAATAGTGTATTAGCATTATCATAATATACTCAAGGAAAATATCAAGAGTGTAATAAGGGGATGACTACTGGCCTGGCTCTGGAATCTTTGCTCATTAATCATCTTGTAATTATGATTTTACTCATTTCTTTCTAGGATTGGGCTCTCTGTTTGTCATCATCATAGTCATCCTTGTGATTCTACTCCTTGTTGGCTTCTCCATTCTGTTTATTTGGTAAGTTCATTTCATCTCTGTAATTCAAACTTGTCGTATCTTATTGCTTCAAAAACGTACTAAGAAAAAGGTCACCTAGGGTTATCATCTTTACCGCCATGTCAAATTAAAGAGATTGGATTTATAAAATGATCGTTATTCTATAAGAATTAAACATCAGTACTCAGGTTTACAACCTTTATTAAAGTATTTTGAAATTTGAAAATACTAACTCTACCACAGTATCTTTAAAACAGCTGCAATGAGACTACTTGATGGCATTGCACCCTTTCAAGGTATTCCATGATATTTGTGCTGTTCTATGACACTATGATGGTTTTGTTAATAATGTGTTTTAACCTAGGAAAGGTAGCTTTTGTTTTTGTAATTCTTTTTTGAACCATCTTTATTAAAAAAATTGGCAGAAAACTTTGTTCATATCAAGTGAACATCACTGAGCAGCCTTGCCTATCACATTGTTCAGCAAACAGAAATATTTATGTAAATGATTGTGTAATAGAAATTTTACTTGAAGGTATAAACCAATGGAATTTTTACTGTTTTAATTTACTGCGATGATGAAACAGGAGACTAAGAAGGGGCCACTTGTACAAGAAGAAGACAATAAGACATGATGAAGATGCTACGTATATGAATGATGGTAATTGGAACAGTTTGTATTATATTATCAGAATGTAACTAGACTTGATGAAGATGCTACGTATATGAATGATGGTAATTGGAACAGTTTGTATTATATTATCAGAATGTAACTAGACAATGATGAAGATGCTATGTATATGAATGATGGTAATTGGAACAGTTTGTATTATATTATCAGAATGTAACTAGACAATGATGAAGATGCTACGTACAGTATATGAATGATGGTAATTGGAACAGTTTATTATATTATCAGAATGTTACTAGACAATGATGAAGATGCTACGTATATGAATGATGGTATTTGGAACAGTTTGTATTATATTATCAGAATGTAACTAGACAATGATGAAGATGCTACGTATATGAATGATGGTAAATTGGAACAGTTTATTATATTATCAGAATGTTACTTGTAGACATCGGACAGGTTTCTAATGTAATGTAATGTTTCATGCTGGATAAAAGTTTAGCAGAAGTTCATTATTTGACAGTTGGGTCCACTGTGTAGGGCTTTTGATGTCTCACAAGAATTACTTTACATACACATAGTGATGTATGCAATGGAACATCTCCTAATATTAAATGTTACCAGAAATAAATTTCTGAAGCAATACTGGTTTTGTAAAACTAGGTTGACCTCATCTGTGGTGCGCATCTATCAGTAAGAGCAGAGATCTCATTATAGCATTACAACTGTGAAGAGGTAAACAATTCAAGATATATCAGTGTTTCATTACAATTTACACGTGTCAACTATAATGGCATTAAGACTGACTGCAAAAGATAAAAGACTAACCATCTCTTAATTGCACCTTCCTGATGGCAGTCGTGTGTCGACTAGAGTGGCATAAAGCCTGACTGCAAAAGATAAAAGACTAACCATCTTTTAATAGCACCTCTCTGATGGCAGTCATATGCATCACATGGTTACAGATTTACTCATTTTTATTCAATAACAAAAACAAACAAAGCAACAACTATATCATTTTTGTCTTACAGAAAGAAAGCTCTTAACTGAAGGTACACCTCACAAATTTAATGTAAACAAGAATTTGGGAGTACCAAAAACAAGTGCCAATAATGTGCTTTGTAAATAAAAGTGTTCAGATTGCATACAAACAATTTAAATATGTATTTTGTTTTAATAACACTTTAAAGGATACACACCATCTTCATACCTGTCCTTACCAAACTACTACTCAGCTGACTCTGAACAATTACCATACATGCCGATGGCACCAGTCAATGCTGACATACCGATGGCACCAGCCAATGCTGCTGCTGAAATACATTCAAAGGAAGGCAATGACATCTCAGGGACTATGAAGCCTGCAACTCATAACGATGACCAATCTATTCAAGCAGCTGTGGAGAGTGACCAGAATACTCCCGACTTGACAACAACAGCATCTGATCAGAGGCCTGATCCTCTCAATAGTGATATGGATACCTATGGTCTAAGTAATAGACCTTCAGATGGTGACACCAGTGGGATGGAAGGAAAATGTAGTGGCATAATGGATATTAATATGCATGAGCAAAATAGCAATGACTCTTTCAGTGAACAGGAGGAAATTGCTGGTAGTGTTGAGCAAGAAGAAGCAGCTGTGATTGAGCCCAACGATGAAGGTGATGGGATCGTGGTCCATTCTTATTATGAGGACAGCAACTATGAAGAAATACCTAATGGAGTGAGAAAACATGATTCAGATGACTATTCTCATAAATTATACAATGATTGGACAGAACTGACACATACAAAAGTCTCAGAGCTCCAAAGTTATGTCGAATATAGGAAAAGATTAGTAGGTGCAAACAGCTTAAGACATGAATTTGCAGTAAGTATTTTGTTTTAATGAAGTATTGTCTTGTACTGAATGTTAAATATTAATTAGTATGTGTATTAATTAAATTGATATATATTATGCCAAACCAAAAACTACATGAAATTCCTGATGGTAAAATGAGTTACTATTTTATGATAATTGTTTTATTATTGCATCTACATTTTACAAACTAGAAGTATTCTTTACTAATTTAGTCATATAAATTTGGAATTGTAGAGTTCAAACAGCATCTGTTACTGTTTTCAAAATCTAATGTAATCATATTGGGCCTTATTGGACCTGGCATTAAGTAAGTGTAAGAATTTTAAGATATGCTTATGAACTTTTTAACAAATTGACTTCATTTTGCACTTAGATGTTACCCCAGGGACAACAAGAGCCCTGGAATGTGGCAGTGAAACCAGAAAATCTACCCAAAAGTCCATTTCCTGATATCTTGCCATGTAAGTACTTTATGTTTTTTAAGCTTTTTTCTTAAATTTGTGTGCTTAATATCAAGATGGGGGAACAACTGTCAAGGGGGGGGGGGTAGGTATCAATGTGGGGGTAGAGGCAGGTCCAAGGTGGGGAGGGGCATTGAGGTGGGGGAGGTGTAGGTATCATGGGGAAGGGATATTTTGGTGGGGAAGGGGTAATAAGGTAGGGGAGGGGCAGTTTGAGGTGTTATGTCCTCACAGGAGTGCTGTAGATTAAGAGCAAAAATATTGTTGGTGGTAAAGGGAATATGTAGTGAACACATATTTGTTTGAATGTTTGGGGGACAAGTGCACTGTGTATTAGCATTAATCATTGCAATAAGCATCTCATTGCATTACAAGCGTAAAGTTAATATGCAAGAGAGACACAATTGATTCTTAATATATATTGTTTTAATGTTCTTTCTGTCTTTCCTACTATACCAGATGATTACACAAGACTTAAGCTTCCCAAATTAACAAATGATCCATTCTCTGATTTCTACAATGCCAGTTTCATCACGGTAAACACTGCTTTGTATTCATTTGTCTCTGTATCCTCTCATTTATTCCATAAAACTATTGTCTAGCTGCCTTCTCTGCTTCAACCTTCCTGCTGCATATACATGGTGATTGGGAAGTGCATACTTGATATCCAATAATTGATATCAAATTATGGACTTTGTGAAAACTTTGTTAAATCACCAAAAAATGGTATAATATCAGTGTGCGAAGGGATCAAGTTTAAACTGAGAATTATAGGATCGTTATTACTTTTGCAAAAGATTCTAAATTCTTCTTCTTCATCTTCATTTGAATGCTGTCGTATTGCTGCTTCAATGGTCTTTCATTGACTAGATTATGACATTCACTTGCAAATTAACGAGTGCTCATGCAGTTAACTGTCAGTATATAAATTTCAAGTTTTAGCCAAATATAATTAGTTTGTATATTTGATTATTCTTGTATTGCATAAAAATTAAAATTAAGATAGTAGTTAGTAAATATGACATAAATAATATCATGAAACTGCTGTCTGTATTGACTTTGAACAGTGAGTTTTGATCCATTATGTGATATAGACTAAATATTGTTGTTGTAATGCTTTAGCATGACTTGCTCCTACCATTATAACTGTGGTAATAGTACTTGGGTCAAATATTATGCATGCAACCCACCCCCTCTCTCTCCCCACCCAAACCCTTTGTCATATTCATTTTTCTTGACTATATTACTACTACCTTATCTGGATTTAATTATTTGTAGTTGACTAGGATCATGTTGGAAAACAATAAACTTAGAGAACAATACATTTCAGAAGTATTGCCAGCTCACTCCCAATTTGAGAAATGTAGAAATATTAAAAAAAAGTGAAAGTAATATGTCCATTCAACAATCATGTGTCAAGCATTTATGAAATGAAGTGATGTTAATTTGAATGCAATATTGAGACACAAAAGAAGCCCCTCCTGTTAATGATAACAAAAATATATGGACAAAAATAACCACAAAATGACCAGTTTAAAAAATAAATTCTCCCTGATTTGGTTTGTGTTGAGGAAAGGGCAGCACTATTATTTAGTCACATCATTCACCCATTGTAAAATGAAAATTAACATCATTTCTTGAATTCATTTTTCTCCAAAACAGGATCAGTTCAACAAAACAACTTTCATTGCAGCTCAGGGTAAATACATTCAATTGATTATTTCAGATTAAGCAGGACAGGTAAGGAAATGAAAATACTTTGTTTAACTGTTTGTATTCATCCCTTTTGTCAGAAGGATAGTAAATACCAACGATTCAATAAAGCATGTTATATCAAATATAATATAATATATTATAACAACCTCCTTTCTCTTTAAGGTGAGAATGTTTATGATTGGAAATTGGCTTAGAAAGTCCTTTAAAATGTAAACATCCAAGTGCTAATACCTTATTTGTAGCTTATTTATCAATATACTGTTAATTCAGGGAATATTAAAACAAATGGAATAAGATCATTTACACCAGGAAAAATTTTCAGTGTGATGTTTCAAACTGATTGAAATGATTTATATTTGAATATAGGTCCATCATCTGATACAGTTGATGATTTCTGGAGAATGATTTGGTTGGAGAAAGTGAAAGTTATTGTCATGGTAACCAGTTTACAAGATGAAGCCGGACAGGTTGGTTGATTAATATTTTATCCTGCAATGTTGTTCATTCCATTTACAAGTCACTGTCTTGTCCAGCTGAAATAGCTTGAGTGAGATAAATAATCCTGACATGCACCAAATTATCAATGGCAAACTGTCGTTTTTGTCCTTGCCACCATCTGCCATCATCTGCCATCAGGTCATGTCAGGTCAGGTTTGTGGCATATATCATGGTTGAATGGAGTCACTGGCTTGACTCCAGTAATGAAATAATGCTGGAAGTGACCCTTGACTAAACCTCAAAATAAATTGACCAGTTTCAACTCTGGATTATGATCAAATTTAAAGATTTGTACTCCACACAAAGATCCAGATAAAAAATATCAAGTTTTCAGTAGTGGAATCCAAGAGAAACAGATATTGAAAGGGTTAAGAAGGTATGTAGGTGACAATAGAGAAGTAATGGGTTGAAAATGAGTCATTTGTGTGCTGATTATTAAACACTTAATTGACTGACAGAATGGCAGGGCTTGTTGTTTGGTTGAGTTGTATAAAATGACACTTGTATGTGGTCATCAGTTTCTGTCGCTGCTAACAATAAACACTAAACATTGCATTTACTCAACATTACAACTGACCAACCTGAGACAAACAAGTATATCATGATATTATCAATATCTTATATCTATATCAATCTATATCAATATCTAATTCTAATGAATTTGTCTCCAGGATACTTTATGATGTAAGTATTGATCACATGCTGACTTGAGTTCAGAGACAGGTTATACTGTTTGACATTTACTTCACCGCATTGCATAGTGAAACAAAGAAATTAATAACTATGAGATCGTATTTTGATTGAATGGTTGAATAATTTAATATCAATGGTTGAATCATTGAATCATTCCATATAAAGTCAATATTATAAATATAGCTGGTTAATGGCTAAATGTATCTGTGGTTGAATCATTTAATATCCAAGTCAATATCATAAATATAGCTGGTTAACGGCTAAGTGTATCTGTGGTTGAATCATTTAATATCCAAGTCAATATCATAAATATAGCTGGTTAATGGCTAAGTGTATCTGTGGTTGAATCATTTAATATCCAAGTCAATATCATAAATATAGCTGGTTAATGGCTAAATGTATCTGTGGTTGAATCATTTAATATCCAAGTCAATATCATAAATATAGCTGGTTAATGGCTAAGTGTATCTGTGGTTGAATCATTTAATATCCCAGTCAATATCATAAATATAGCTGGTCAATGGCTAGGTGTATCTGTGGTTGAATCATTTAATATCCAAGTCAATATCATAAATATAGCTGGTTAATGGCTAAGTGTATCTGTGGTTGAATCATTTAATATCCCAGTCAATATCATAAATATAGCTGGTTAATGGCTAAGTGTATCTGTGTTTGAATCATTTAATATCCAAGTCAATATCATAAATATAGCTGGTTAATGGCTAAGTGTATCT
>JAIPMN010000675.1:0-17792 GCA_020650975.1 Apostichopus californicus | reverse complement strand
GAATTGTTAATACACCCTTATATTATTTGATTTGCTACAGTGCTAAATTTAGAATTACGAAGGGCTCGTGTATACAGTTATGTAGCCTTTGCTTGCAGATATACTCTGATAGATAGGGGCCATTTATTCAGACAAATAAGTTTACAAATTAAATTGATGCTGATGGAAGAAAGATATTTCAAACCATTAAATAAGTTTTCTTCATTGTTTGCTCCCTATTTATTCAGCTCACTAGCTGTCTCTAGCTTGGAAAGTGAACTTCAAGAGGAGATGAAGAAGAGAGGCTTAAATGGAGACAGAGTGTATTTCAATAAAGGATTGTGATGAAGGATGCCTCCTACATAATCACTTCTCCTGCTGCCTGACATCAGCCAAGTTATCTTCTACAGGCTCCTGCATCTGAACCTGTGCATCCTTCTTGCCATATCATCAGTCAATGATCATTCCCATGTGCACCAAAGTAGTGTCAGCTTCAATTAAAATATTTTAAACTTGATTTGTACACACCAATGTGTGATGTTACTTCCCCTTTGTAGTACAATTGTGCATTAAAAAGTTTGTGAGAGGTAGATGTTAATGACAATCAGATACAAACATGTGAACCCGATGCACATCATTGTTCCCAGTTGTGACAATTTGCATTCGTGGAGAACGATAAATGAAGTCGTGATATATGAGTATGGGTGGTTTCGTATTAATTTGAATATTTGCTGATGAGTTGTGCATGTGTTTATTTCTGTGATATCTCAATGGTCTGTCTTCAAGGGTGCACTGAACAATGATAACCCCAATACAGTACAGTAGTTATATAGACTAGACATACCGTTACACTCATGAAATGAAATAAAATATCAGTTTCTTCCAAAGTCTTAAGAAGGATATAGAAAGATGGATGTTACATGCAAGCAGCCAATTAAAAAAGGCAAATGCTGTTTAACCTACAGCAAGTAACCAATAAAAAAACAGGAAATAATCATGTGGTTTTCAGACACAATTGTATAATATTTGGCATGCATACATTACATGGAATGCATACATTACTAATAGTGACTGAAAACATTCTAGATAACCTTGTTGGTAGAAGTGGTCATGGAGATAAGTAAAATAAAGCAATACATAAAAGGAAACATTAGTTACTACTATTAGTCTATTACTCCTTCATTGTGTTTGGTCTTGAAATATCTGTATTCTGCAAAAGTGTTTGGTTGAAGAATACTATCACACTGTGAGGAGACATGATATTCCTTGAGAAAGACAAGGAACACTTCAAACTGGTGGGTTTGTTATATATATTTCGTATCAAATACAAACTCCATATTTACTCAAATTAATTTGATTAAAAATGTGCATAAAATGCATGAGGGATGGAGATTATCTACCCTGCAATCCCATGAATTGGCGGCACTGCTTTAAGACATAACAGTGCAGTATTATGAAATGGTATATACATGATAAAAAAATTGTCAGAGGCTGCATTCAATACGCAACTGTTGGCAAATGATTGCAACACACATGATAAACACAACTTAAAATACATGAACCTTAAAAAATTCAGTTTACACTTAAAAGTAAAACTCTACACTTGACAAGTAAAGAAGAAGCCATCATTTCATGAGTAACTGCCAAATAGGTCATAAGATCACGTAATAGCTTCAATTTACACAAGAGGGCAAATACACCGGAAACCCTTTCTCATGATTTATCTGATATTCTAGAAATGAAGTAATAAAACTGAAGTAATAAAAAATGAAGTAATAAAAGAATTTTTAAAATTCTTCATAATTTAGCAGGTAAACCCAAATAGTACAGACTATTACTACAATAAAGACTGGTATCGATTAAAGAGAGACAGCCTCCTAGATTTATTTTATCATGATTGTTAATCTGGATTGCATGAGTCTATTTAAATTCAACAACTTTCTCTTCGTTTCTGAAATGAAAGTAGCTAAGTTGATTGAATATGAATAAATATTTATTGAATATGTAGTACACATTCTATGGTACGATAGTATCAAATAAACTAAAAATAAACCAAAATGACAAATGAACTAAGAAAATATGAGCAGAGCCTCGAGTGCATTGCACAAAAGTAGTAAAAAAGAAACATTGCATTATGCTAAGACTATGTTTGATCCTGAGAGCAGGATGGGTCCTGAGAGGCTAACATAAGAAACTAACACTACATTGCACAAATAAATTATGCTGTTTTCCAGAATAAAATATACTATAGGGATATTGTATAACCTTTTTGTATTTTATATTAAGCTATTATACTACAGTACAGCACACTTACTATTAAAACTTACAAAGCACAAGACAGCCTATGTAGACTTTAATAACTGTTATTAATGAATGAGAGTTACATGACATTGTTTTATACAATGTGAAATTACTGCCAAAGTCATCTATTGTAAATCACAGCTCAGGATAAGAACTCTTTGAGACCATCTGAGATAACCTCTTGACCCCTTGAAGCTCAGTGAAAACTGATAAGGCCACTTGTGTGTGTTCATTTCCTGAATGACTCATTTTGTTTGAGTCACCATGTTTACAAGGATTAGAAACTTGGATACATGTGGACCACAAATGAACTTTGACCTCTACCAATTTTGATAGGGTTCATGTACTCACCAAGCTGGATCCACAAACCAAGATCAACAAAGATGTACTTTTTGAGTTACCGTGTTTACAAGGTTTTCATACCCAAGACTTATGTTGACTGCAATGACCTTTGACCACCACCAACTTCAATAGGGTTCTTCGTACGTACCAAGCAGGAACCATATACCATGATGTATGAAGTTCAACAGAGATAAACTTTTTGAGTTATCCTGTTTACACAGTTTTCAGATTTTGACCTTTGAACTTCACAGAAAAGAATAGGGTTATTGTACTCAATGAGATGGAAACATATACCATGTATGATGTTCATCCACCATAAACTTGTTGAGTTACGGTGTATACAAGCAAGAGTCACAAACACATGTCATCACCATCGCATAGATTCCTTATGTCTCCAGCAAGGCATCAACATGTACTTTGAAAAACATTACAATGAAGGTATGTTACCACAGATACCTATTTCTTGAGAAGTTAAGCAGTCAGGCACAATACACTAATTTGTTGTTCTAAGGATTAAACATGCTCATGAATCTCTGGGTTTCATCTGAAGAAGGGCAAGGGGAGGGGGGGGGGGGTTGGGTGATCTCTTGCTACATGGTAGAAAAAGTGCCGCACATGGCTAATAAATTATATGGTTCATCAATTTGAAATGGATGGCTCAGTATAGTAGAACACATCATTTTTCGTACTGATGTTTGAAAACCTAAGCGAACATTTTTGCACAGACCTTACCAGAAGGAAAGACTTACTTTATCAGTGAAGTTTGGAGATCATTCCATATCAAGTCAATGTAGTAAGGCTCTATATGTTTCTGTAATAGCAGGGTAGAATCATGTTTAATTGACCTCAATAATCAAGAAAATGTCACATAGCCAGCAAATTGCAAAGTTTCAAACGGTCATAAATCGGACAATTTGTAAGCAATGCAACTGAAATGTTCACAGAATGCATATTTCATGGTGCTTTAATTATGTAAGGAGGATTGTAATATTTGGAGAGGGTAGTGCAAAAGCCATCTGTGATTTGACATGGAATGACCCATATATTCACTACTAGGGTGAAAGTGTTGTAAACAAAGTCGTGTCAAAATCTGTGGTCCAAACCAGCTCTGTTGTTGCTGTTGTCTGGTTTCTATCTAAGTTAAAATGCTGTATGCTTTCATCATACATTACACCTGAAAGAAAAAAAAAAGAAAAAAATTTCACTCATCACTTGTGGAGCAAGACAGACACACAAGAGCTACTATTGCTGCATTTATTCCTCTGGAGAGTTCCAAAAGTCAAACTTAAAGTATCCAAAAATGGTACTATTTTCCTTTCTTGATTTTGAAAAAAAACTACCAAACTGGTCATTTCAAATAGTTTGTTGAGGGTGACAAGAATTACAACAAGTCACATTGCAACAGTGAGCTTGATCAGCTAAGAAATGCAGTTCTTCTTCGGTGACAGTTCCCAGCCCATATGTGTCCACAATACACAGGAAAAGTGGAGAACACACTTTACACTGAATGAAACTCTGAGAAATAGCAACTAGGCCCGTACACTCTATCTCTCAAACAATTTGACAAAAATTCTATTTAATCTCTTCAACACATTTGACAAATTAGAGTTACAACTTAACGTGAGATCAGCATGACTTAAAGGCTGTGTAACTTTTGCAGTTTTTTGCTTGGTAATGTGAAGAGAACATTCTATATTGTTGGTTTAGAAGCAGTTCCCTACAATAGTCCTTTAATGATGAAAACTAGACTGCAAGAAAGATGATTCCCTACCTGCAATACATGCTGTCATGAGACAAGCAACAGAAGCAGCTATAAGGGCACGAAGACCCAGGCCAGAGATTTCTGAGATCCTTCCAGGAACCAATGGTGCTAATCCACCAATCAGAATACCAACACTCCCAAAGTTAGAGAATCCACACAAAGCATAGGTGGCAATAATTTGGGATCTTGGCTATTGCAAGAGGAAAAAATGAAATTTGTTGGAATTTCGAAGACACATACTCAACAGGGCAATGATCAGAAATGCTTCCCATAGGCAAACTTGATGACAATATAGTATATTTGGAGATAATACAGTGCACTCTTTCATCACACAGGAATTCAATATTTCTCAGGCACGATAATAATTTCCTCCATATGGCTACAAGCAAATTATTCAGCGGTTAATAACTCTAAATGGTGATTAAATGCATGCTTTCATCAGTAAGTATCTAAAACATCCACAAGACCAGGGATGTGTTAAGGGACCCGCAAGTGGAGTTATAGGGATTATAAAACAACTAACAACAACACTTTAACCTCTCTTGACCTCTTATCTCCAGGAGAAGCACATTTCTGTTCCTCACCAAGGTGGATCTACATATTATGTATGAAATCAAAGCTTACTATCGAAGTTATTATGTCATCAAGTTTTTCAAATTTGACATTTGGGAACCTCGGATACCGTATGACATTTATGAAAAGCAACAAAATCACTAAGATGAATCAGCAAATTCATAGTTCGACCACCCACATACAGTAGTCTTCAAGATCTCTATTGGCTACCTATCGAACAATGCATTCCGTTGACAACATATTTCTCCACAATCTTTCAGAGGATTATCAGATAATTATCAAAGGATACAACCGGGCAGTAATCTGCCTTCCAGTCATTCAGTCAACCTCACAGTCAGTGACACCACTCATCTTTTCAATTCTTATGTTGATTGTTCAGCGATATGAACAGTTAATTTTCTGGATTACTGAGCTTTAGAAATGCTTTTATTATTAATATGTTTATTATTAATATGTTTATTACTCTGAATTCACATACCAAGAATGAAAATCACCAATCCTGTACTTTCAAGCTATAATGTTTACAAAAAAGGCAGTGGCATACATACATACATACATACATACACACACGCATACTTATACCCATACACAGGCCCTCACTATTGTATAGGTTCCTTTTGCCTTTGGTAAGGAATCAGCAATAATGTTCATTTATTCACTATGGGTATCCCACAATCACTAGATGAGATTAGGTACATCCATATACTACATATCAGATAAGTCTGCAGCCTCGAGATAAATAGTGTTAATATGGTTTCAAGATGTTGACCTTTATACCGCCTATAGAAACGGGTTCAGTAATTCAATATTGGGATTCCACATACTGTAATACACATAAAGCCTCTGTTCTTGATGATTAGTTTACAATGCAAAGTGTTATATCTAAAAAAGTTTCCACTTGTACTTAAAAGGGTTCACATGTTGACTACCATTGGCCACAAATGACCTTTGAACTTGCCCATAAACAACAGCCTTCTCCAACTCCGCAATATGAGGCATGTACATGCAAATTTAATGATCCATGCAAACTTGGCTTTCAGAGATATGTTTACAGAAATTCATTACACACATGGATTTACTAAAAACATGAAATGAGTGTTGCATATACATACCAGAAGCGTATTGTTATCGATGTGTTCTTGCAAATCCTCAAATGCAACAAATTCATTAAGAAAGGTTTTCTTTCCGATAAGGCTGGCTATTTTCATACGGTCTGTGACACCTTGTATTCCAAGTAACCATGCAAAAGGATAGAGCAGATAGCTACAAACAACCTGCAAAAGTGGATGAAAAAGATTTCAACAGTTGAGTGTTAATGGCCACAAGAATTCAAACATTCACAAACGTTATTTTAATATTGTACTGCTGGTTGGTTACGTCTATCTATGATTAGCCTTTAATGTTGACAGCCAACGAACACTTTCCTATTGTAAAAGCCTCATTGGCTGAGTTAACTGAGATAATAGAATGTAGCAAGAGAGAGATCTGAAAGCAAAATGTTGAAAACAGAACTTACCGAGAATGAGAGGTTTTCAATATCAGCCATGTTGCCAAGCCAGAGTAAGGTCATATTAACAAACTCCAATAAGGACATAATGGCAATCAGATTACCAATGATGCAAGCACATATCTTTGTGCCATCAATAGCACCGTTGCAAAATGCTTCCAAACAGTTCTTTTCCTTTCTGTAAATGGGATAAAAATAAAACACCTTCTGTAAACACTTAATCAAGAAAAGCCAAATACATTGGATACATCATACATAAAATACAAAAATAAATAAAAACCTTTATTCTTTCCTTGGTTCTCTGTGAAGAATCCCATTGCAAGGAGCTTACTAAAGTCAATAGTATCTGTGGACTAGCAAACAAAATTCTTCGCAGGAAAGATACAATAAATTATATTCATGTAAAAATAGAGAATGAGATTATCGTTCATAAAAGTTTTTTTTTGCAAGATAAAACACGATGCAAACAAACTAGCGATTTGAATGCGTCAAAATTACTTACACCTTTTCAATATCAACGGTGGCAATAGTCGCTGTTTTGGGACGTTCCGTCTCTGGGTAGAACATTTTAGCCACAACCAGGGCCGCAGGGGCAGATATTATGGATGCAGATAGAAGATGAGCAGCGCTTATACCCATATTAACATACGCTGCTAGGACACTACCAGCAATGGTAGCAAACCCTCCTACCATTATAGAGTGTATCTCAGATGTAGTCATATCAGCAAGGTAAGGCTTAATGCACAATGGAACAATAGTCTGGAAACAACAGGAGAAAATGGAAAGTTACTATCAAACTAGAATTGACTAGTATGCCAAACAATCAATCACTACTTTCACTGGGTTGATGTTAAAAGACACAATGAACTAGGTAGAAATATATAAGTAATGAGCTGTTGACCATTTGCTTTAATTACATATCTGTAAATAGCATGTTTTTCTTCAAACATTAATAACAAATATAATACTTGTTTGAATTGATTTTCTTCTATAGTATTCACTACAGGTATTTGATAACATCGACTGTAGATGGTGTGACATTGACAGAAAGCCCTAACAAAGTAAGGGCAACTGACAAACCATGTTTATATCTTAGATTCAAACTGTAAGTAAACCAGTGGCAATAAAAAGACAACTGATGCATGTTTTACAAGTCTACTTCATTGTGCATCTCAGTGATGTCAAGTATTCAGGATTCCGTCAAATGAGTCTGAACAAAATGGCGGAAGTGATCAACTTAGATAATTCCACAATTAACTTATCAACTCCACCCACACTGCTTTCTTGAAGCGAAATAAGTGGTTTAGAAGCTAGGGTCAACGAGTCAACCTTCTGAAAATATGACACAAATCTAAATATCACTTGTAATTAAACTCTGAGAAGGTACTATTATGTAAACACTGACCATTCCCAAAAACACATTGGCTGCTGCACCAAAAGCTTCCACTCCAGACACGCCCATTGTGTGATGCATCAGCCAAGCAAAAGCCTTGATCAATTTCTGCATGATCCCAAAGTAGAATAGCAAAGAAAATACTGCACTAGCAAAGATGATAACTGGGAGTACCTGAAGAGAGATTGAAGCAGTTTGAATCAGTTCATCACAGACTTGGTTGGTATTTATATCTAGCAGTAACTTTGTGGTGATTCAGTTGATATTGGGGGTCACTTGCATTATGCATACATTGTCACCAAGGATCCCAACCCAGCTTGACTGATACCAACCAGAAAGCAGGCAAGGGATCTCAAGAGCAAGGTTCCCATTATTGTATAAATGACAAAGAGTACAGTAAGCAGGTTAGTTGAGAGCAGCAATGGTGCATTAACATACTACTAGAAGTGAAGTGATAATCCCCTGAAACATCAGCCATGTCAAATTAAACAGAACAAATTTGAATGCAAAATATCAATAAGTATATTCTGTTTATGGATAAAGTCAATTTATCTAAATGCCCAGTAACGTTGTAACCAGCTCTCTACAAACCTTTCTCATACCATTTTCATTAATTGAAATTGACTCATCAGCAGAAATTGCCAATGCACCAATGTCTGGTAGATGCTACTATTGACTCAGTTTAATTTTGCCACCAATTATATTTAACAGAATGTATGAATTATATTTAACAGAATGTATGAATTATATTGAATAGAATGTATGAATTATATTTAATAGAATGTATGAATTATATTGAATAGAATGTATGAGTGAATTCAACTTACAACAAGAGCAAAGAAATGCACCCCCAAAGGCTCTGGTCCAAAAACAAAGTCTGCCCCAACTAGAGCATAGTTCAAAAATATCTCCACTTGTAAACCTATCCACTTGAAAAGATGAAAACCAGCCTGTGTTCTGAGAATGAAGATTGCAAACACTATCTGCAGGTAAAGACCCCAGATGACTGTCTTCCATTTAATCTAACGGGTAGAAGAGAATAAAACAAGAACGTTTATAAACAGTTTTGTGATTTCTTGAGCACTTGAAACATAATACTGCATCAAACTGTCTGTGCAATATTTAAGAACCTTTTGGCAATGTAGTAATCAAGCCTAAGGCCTCAGACTGGTACAGGCCTATTTTGCACATAGTGAATATTTTGCTCTTTCATAAACTAATGTAAGTTAACAATCTCACTTGACTTACACAAGTATATATGAGGCAGCTATGTAACGAGTATAACATTGATCAAAGCTGGCCTTTATGATGTACAGTAGCTGGTTTTCAAAAGTTGACTACAGTTGACCCCAGATGACCTTTGACCCTCAAACCTACCACCCATGAAGAGGCATCAGTCAACTTACTATAAGATCCATCTCAACACTTCTTGTGGGTATTAAGCTTGTTACCGAATTGTTTCATATTTTAACCACCTCAAATCACCATTGACATCAACCAATGACAACAGCAGTTGCAAGCCCACCAAGAGGTAAAGTAGTGTCTTAATGATAAATCAGTATTGATACTAGGAATTTAAAAGTTGCGTACATTGGGATGCAATGGCTTGTGCGCAATGGAAGCCTATAGTGAAAGGCCTATAACATGCAAAATGATGAAACCTGTAACTAATATTCAACAACAAAATTATTGTCAAATTCCAAAGCAGGAATTTTTGCCCTAGACTAGTTACCATAGGCCGGCCTAAACATCATGCAATGCATACTACTATATGGAAACAACTCCCTTATACAATGTCTATGGAAATGTTATACAGTGCCTAGAGAGACAATGCAAGAATAAAAATACTGCACTTTTAACTGACTTTATTGAGCCCTTAAATTTTGTAGAAAGTATTACTTATAGATCCTGACGACATAAGAACATACCCCTAACAGGCCTAGTACTGTACTTGCTCAAAAATTTTATGAACCCCTGACGTAAGTTGCCATTAGCAGTTACCCAATGCAATTTTATTCAAAGTTTTCCATTTTCCCAACCACTATAGGCAAGTCAGCCAGCCCAACACTATCCAGTTCTGACCCCTTTCCCACTTCACTATGTAAATAAATTGTCGATTAAAAGGTCAAGCTTCAATGGTTCCTTTTGATGATGTATGAACTCTGCACAAAAAAAAATTAAGTGGTCAAAGGGACCGCGAAGAAGTCTGCAATGAAGAAAGTACTGCGGTATGAATGTACATTCTACTTTAGCATCTCTCAATGCGGAGATAACAAATATACTTTGATATTCTTAAAAACAATTCAACTACAACTTCATACTATGATCGCTTTTAGTTGAACTGTGTGTCAAAAAGGCCTAACGTTATGATATTTGAGTGCACACATATGATTACCTATAACACAAACTTCGCTATCTCTAGTTGTTGGTTGTTTTGAGCAGTTTTGTTTTATTTGCAAAGAAACAAATGTTTTCATTCCAAAATGTGCGTCTAGGCTTAGTTGTGTGTGACTGAGTGTGTACTTGTTTGTCAAAAGAAGTTTGCATATGCCGGACGCAAGCAGTTTAATGATTTTGAGTCCATAGCTAAAACATATTCCGTCCCGGAATCCAGCATTCGTAACAATGCTGACAAAATACCAAGTATGAAGTTCATGTATGCAAGCTTTAGTTGGTGAGTTATCATGTTAAGGGTCACCCACAAACACAAGCAATCACATGTCATCACCATCACATACATTTCTTTTGCCTTTCAATAGCAAGGAACCCAAACTTATGCCTAATTCTCAGTCTTAACTCTTAACACCACAACAGGATCACGCCCAGGTAGCAAAAAGGAATCTTAAGGCAGCAGTGCTTGTTAAAGTACCCATAACTGCTGGTCATAACACCTTTATATATACTGTAAATATTGCCCAAAGTAAATACTGCACCCTGTCAAACTTGAGAAGCAAGAAAAATTACTTACACGACTGGGACGCTTAGATGCGAGAAAGCTGATGACAAGCAGCATGACCAGACCAAAGGCAGATACAAGACGAATGGGTTCACGAATAATAAGCGTGAAAACTCCAGAGGCGGTTAGGAGAGTAACCATGGATACTAACATGAAAAATTTCACCAGGCTGAAAGAAAGATATGTGATAAAAATTGAATATGACTTGATCATGGGGGCTAATTGTATGCACGTAATCGTAGATTAAGAAGGAGGAAGAAGTGTGGGGCGGGGGGGGGCAGTCCTTAAAGGACATGTAGTTAAGGTAGATAGGATCGTGCATATGTAGAGTTGGAGACGGGTAAGAGAGGAGTGTAGTAATTCCATAATTGTGGTTTAAGTTACTTGCAGCAAAAATTCAAGTCAAACCTCTCAAATAAATTGAAATGGGGCATTGCATTGGTCATGACTTGTAAAATTGGACAAGTAGAGAGCTTTAATACCATTCTTGATTCCAGGAATTCAGGAACGATCAATGCTGCCATAAGAAGTTTAACCTATTGTTTACTTTGCCCTTCATTAGTCCAATGTTACACAGATGGACCAGACTCCTAAAACAATCCTAAAACTACTTCCAGACTGGCTCATGTGGCTAAAAGAATGACTTTAAACCACCAGTTCAAATGAAAGATTCACTAAATGGTTCATTTTCTATATCAATTACAAATGGTACACTTTATACCTTGACTACTCTTTAATATATACTATATTTATAGCCAATTGAATCCAAGTACAATTTCTGGCCAATTAGGAAAGGTGCTTGCAAGTTATATCTTAGAATGTACTAATTGATAGACACCTTTTTCCTCCCACATTCTTGGGCAATTGATCATGTGTTCTAAATTTGACAATAGTTAGTTTAAGTCTTACAGTCATATGTGATCTGAAATAACATCTGGAACACATTTCTTTGATATTTCACAAGGGCGTAGGAACCGGGGGGCTGGGGGGGGCGCCAGCCCCCCCAGTGAAAAATATGGTGGGGCGGAAGTATCATTCCGCCCCCCTGCTCCGCAAGTCAGAAAACCCCTTTTTCATTTCCAAATGAGAAAAAAATCTCATTTGGAGCACCAAATTGCATTTAAGGCCAGGTGAAAATGCAAAATTATTTACAAAATGGAGTGGGTGTTGAAGTGTGCTATATTGCACCAAATTGCATCTGAGGCCACCTGGAAATGCAAAAAAAATCCCCTCCCCCAGACGGGCCATCAGTCTTCAGCCCCACCACTCAAAAGTACCTTCCTATGCCACTGATATTTCTTGAGAACTCACAAAGAGGTGGTCTTTTTGTGCTGGTTTATGCAAGTTTGCATCGGTAGGAAGAGCTGTTTTTCAAGACTATCACTAAACTGGTTCCAGAGGAAACTGATGGAAAAGTAGGCGGCAACACTCATGGTGAGGAGAAGCAGGGATAAGGCACGATGGAAATCCAAGAACATCACGTAGAGTAAAAATCCCAGATACAATGTGAGAATACCGGCCTTCAGGCACCAGATGATAGTCCTTTTATTGTCCTTGTATAGTGCACTAACTGCTTCTTCCACATATTCAATCATCTGCAACATAAAGACATATTACATTACTGTCGACTACACACATGAACATGTACAGTATCAAACAATACTACAGTTTATTCAAATCAGAACGCTTGTATGAAGGTTCACTACAATAGACACACTTTATTTTGATTTTTTAACTTTTCTTTTAATCACATTCACATGCCCAATGATTGCCATAGATTAAATGGACATATCGGGAAAACTTAATGGCAATCCTTGGATCATCCTAATTAACATTCACTACATTATGAAATTATAATATTTCATGGCATTACAAGTATTACAAGGCTGCAATATTTTTTCACTCACTTTGGTAAAGCTATTGCCATGGTGACTGTCATCCTCCTTTGGCATCCTCGCTTCCACATCAGTCGAGTCATCTTGACAAGCTCCAACAGCCTGATAATGATAAAACAAAAATATTTATCAAGTTGCATACTAACTGTATGTCACATGACACGAACATTCAACCAGTATAAAATGAAAGATGCTAAACATTAAGTCCCCCTCATGGCCAATTTATCTCACTCAAGAAACAAGGATGTCAAGAGGCTAAGCAGTTCATTGGTATTTATACACTGTCAAAACTAATCCACGATTTTCAACTTGTGTCATATATGGTTGAGAAGTGGATGAAGTACCTTTCACTTACAGTACCCACTAATTTCATCTAACAACTCTTTTTCTAAACTATGTCACTACAACCTGTTTGCAAACTCCTTACAACAAGCACCACAACAAGCCTACAGTACTTGTAGGTTTGATGGCCATGATGCACTCACTTCAATCTAGATACCAAGATTCAAACAGTCCTGTCCTGTTGTGTAGTAGGAGGTTGCAAAAACCCAAACCGAAGTATAAGTTTCTTCTCGTTCCCAGTAATCGAACTGACGATAAATGTCGAAGGCTTTGGATTAATTTTGGCTCTCTGAAGGTAAAGTGGCCCTAATTTAGATATGCCTAAACTCATTAGCCACAATTGCCCTGTTATTCTCATGCCCATACTCAATTGTTTATCTTCAGCTGTGATTCACCCCATAGGTGCAGGAAAGAAAGATCATATTACAAAAGAGTACACTGTACAATAAGCCCTGTGTGAATAAGTTCTCTTTAGCAGAACCTACTGTATGGAGCTAACTTAATGATGCACACTAACATTTTAATTTAAGAATTGCTCCCAAATTTAGTTAACAAATGAGTGAACAATCCTAACAACCATTTCTTTCTCTTGTAGCTGCATGTTTATTCTGTAAGAGTGAAGTTAATAAATGGTTGTCTTTATTACGAGAAGTATATACCTGGAAAGTCCATTGTTATTGTTTCGCGATCGCGGTATACTCTGCAGAATGACATCACACGGTGACCTGTACGTTCATGAGCTTTTATGCATCACGTTTCTGGTCAGTGAGAATCTGCTAACTTTGACATCAAATGTCTCTAAATAACTGTCTATTTCGACTAAACGGGAACCACAGTATTGTTTGTGTACTAAAATACTCCGCAGAATGACTTCACACGGTGACCTGTACTTTTGTTCTTTTGTGAAACAGTTCATTCTGAGGCATGTTCATTTGTACCTCCTGCACTGAAGTATGCACTAGTTACACCCCTGATCAAGAAACCTCAGTTGGAGGCCACTGTGTTGAAGAACTATAGGCCTGTTTCCAATTTGTCCTTCCTCTCTAAAGTTCTTGAGAGAGTCATAGTTAAGAGACTTTCTGCCCATCTGAATGCTACAGGAAATGCTGGAGTGATGCAGTCCGCTTACCGCCACGAACATAGTACAGAAACCGCTCTTGTTCGTGTACAAAATGACCTTCTTCAGTCAGTTGATTCACAAGGAGCAGCCATCCTTGTTCTTTTAGACCTATCAGCAGCATTTGACACTAGTATCGACCAACCGACACTCTTAAGAATCCTTCAACTTAGATTGGGCATCGCAGGATATGTACTTGCTTGGCTACAGTCTTATTTATCTTTACGGTTTCAGTCTGTAAAAATTAATGATAGTACATCACAAAAGGTTCACCTGCAATATGGGGTTCGCCAAGGCTCTGTCCTGGGACCAGTGTTGTTTACCATCTATACTTCACCTCTTGGAGATATTGCTCTAGCGCACAATCTTTCATACCATCTTTATGCGGATGATACACAGCTGTATCTTACTTTCAAACCACAAGATTCTACCTCAATTGAGAACACTTTTCAGTTTAATGAAGAAATGCATCAATGATATCAAATCATGGATGACTCTAAATTTTCTTAAACTGAATAGTGAGAAGACAGAACTGTTGGTCATCTGTTCAAAATCAACTCAAGCCAAGTTGTTAATTCCATCGTTTGAGATCGGAGAATGTGTAATCGAACCAAGTCAGCAAGCTCGCAACTTGGGAGTTGTGTTTGATTTGTCTTTAAGTGCTGACGTCCATATTGCTATAGTATGCCAGAGAGCATTCCACAACATCAGGATCATTTCAATGATTCAACAGTTTATTAACTCCAAAATAACTGCCACTTTGGTGCAGTCGTGTGTCACATCTTGACTATTGCAATGCTTTCCTCATTGGATTCCCTAAACATCTTATTAATAAGCTTCAACGTGTTCAGAACTGTGCTGCTAGACTTGTAACAAAAGTACAAAAACACCAACATATAAAACCAATTTTTAAAGATCTTCACTGGCTCAGAATTGCGGACAGAATCAATTATAAAATTCTTGTCCTTGTGTTCAAAGCAAGGAATGGTTTTGCCCCAGTTTACCTACAAGAGCTTTCCCAAGAATACAGACCTAGCAGGGTGCTTTGTTTAAGCGTACAACATATGCTATCAGTTCCTACTGTTCGCACTTCCACCTATGGGGAATGTTGCTTTGCTAGATCAGCTCCACAGCTCTGGAATGTTAAGTCTCCCCTTACATCTGAAAACAATCCAGCATGTGTCAACTTTCCAGAAAGAACTCAAGACGTTCTTACTCATGAATGCATAATAACTGTTGTGTCCATTTTGGGTACTTTGCTCCTGCAGCGCTTCTGAGCAGTTTTCTTTTTAACTGGATAAAAGTGCTTTACAAATTCTTATATTATTATTATTATGTTTAGACATTTAGGCTACAAATTGGTTTGATTATACCATGGAGCTATCTGTTTATAGCTCCATGATTATACTAAGGACTATACATACAAGATTGGGCTAATAACTAGTTTAACTTGTATACATGTATTTTGTGGGGATGGGGGGGGGGTTAATAAGGCTCTGGATCCGGGCCTAAGACCTGACCTCCTGAAGGTTGGTGAAATAAGCATTAAATTAAGCATCTATTTAACTTACAATTGGGTATATATCTTGGAGGCCACCCCTTATGGAACCTAAGAGAGGGTCAATATAAAGCACCAATGCCTCACTTACGGTATTCAACCAACGATCAGGTAAGCACCAGAACAATGCATATTGAACAAATGATCGGGTAAATGAGCAAGAGCCTCATCCTTATTGAACTGATCATCGGGTAAATATCTCCTATCAAATGGAATTCCCCATTGCGACTTGAAGGGATTGAAGACTCGCGCACAAAGAAATGTTTGTTGCCTGTAATCTGACCTTGATCGAATGAGGTGTGACAGAAGTGTTAGACACCCCCCAGACAATAGTGTACAGTCTATACATGCAGCTACGTTCAATACCCACAACACAGTGTACACTCACGTCAAATATCATGAAATGGTTGGAAAGGGTGGTACTAAAACTCCTTCTTGCTGAAAAAGGTGTTGTTCTAGATAAAAATCAGTTTGCCTACCAAAGCAATAGAGGTGTTGATGACCCCATACTTGTTTACTTGCATGAGGTCAATCTTCATTGACTTCTCCAGTGCATTTAACACAGATATTAAGCCCAATATACTGTATCAGTACAAAACTGTTAGACATGCAAGTGAACTATAACATTGTACTGTGGGTCCTCAATTATATGCGTTGTAGACCTCAGATGGTTAGAACTGGTGATTCCAGATCTGACCAGTGTGTCATTAGTACGGTTGCCCCACAAGGATGTGTGCTCTCTCCAGTGCTGTTCTGCTTGTACACAAATGATTGTAAAATATCGAGTGACCCATGCAATATTATCAAATATGCTGATGATACCGTGCTGACTGGTCTTCTTTATAATAATGACAGCTCTGCCTTTGCTAGTGAAGTACAGAAGTTTGTTGGTAGGTGTAAAAGTAACAGTCTAATGTTAAATATAAATAAAATTAAGGAACTAGTGTTTGATTTTAGGAAAGGCGATAATGTTCATGATCATGTCATAATCTATGGCAAAGTAGTTGAGAGGTTAGAAAGCTACAAGTAACTGGGAACGTATATTGATAATAAACTTAATTGGAATGTTCACACAAAAGCTCTTAAGGGTGAAGCCTGACAACGACTTTATTTCCTTAGAAAATTAAAACAATGCAGAGTTGATTATACGTTCATGAAATTATTCTACCAGTCAATCATCCTAAGTGTTCTAACGTCTAGTATTATATGTTTCTTTGGCAGTATGCCAAAGAAGTACAGGGCAGAGCTGGAACGTGTTTGGAAGTTAGCTGAACGCTGCATTGGTTCAAGCCTTCCGTCACTCTCATCCATATATGAAGAGAGTCTGATGAAAAAACTAAATAGTATAAAAGAAGATCATATTACACACCCTTTATACAGTCTTATCATGTTCAACAGATTCGGGATACGATTACAGGTGCCCCATACTAAAACGTCCAGGTTCAGTAATTCTTTCTTACCTAAGGCAATCTACTTGTTTAACTCGAGTGCAAAGCGATCCGGCAACAGTGTATGATCTGTCACTTGCAGCTCTCTGTGCTGCTTCTGTTACAGTTCTGGTTCTGCTTATTTAGTTTTATTCTCGTAGTTGTTCACTAATAGCTTGTTTATTGTATAGTTTTGTTTGAATTCACTACTGTTTTATGTTTACTGTCGACAGGAAATCATTTTGCGTTTTCTTTTTCTGAAATGGACAATATAGTTTTCTATCTATCTATCTACATAGCAGCGATGGACATCTCAGGTCCAGATAAAGATAACAAAGTATCAGGTTTCATTACTGTCTGCATTTTGGAGCGACAAAAAAAATACTGTACTGTACTTCACTTGCAGGCAACGGAAAGTACTGTACTTTCAGAGGGTGGCACTCGGTTTGGGGCGAGTCTTTAATGCCTTTAGTAGTATAGTCAGTATTGCGAAATTCGGAACACTGCAAATTTCGGACACCCATAAGAAATACACGATTTCACCATGACAACCTACAGGAAGAGCCAAATTTCACCAAAAAGTACAAAGCTACAGTTATTTTCTCTCCAAAATGACCCGTGTGCAAGTAAGTACTTACAT
>JAIPMN010000674.1:34357-45786 GCA_020650975.1 Apostichopus californicus | reverse complement strand
GGGGGGGGGGGCGGATGCCCCCCCTGATGGACTCAAATGGACTGCTGGCGCCCTTTTCAGCTTTTTACCACTTTTTAGTTATTCGCAATAACTGACTTTTTTATTGCGCTCTCATCTACCTATTGACATTTGTCACATTTTGTTGGCGATGACACCTATTTATTCTTCGTTTATCTGCATATTAGCAAGGCCATGAAAGGGTCATTTCCGGCGATCTAGGGAGTATCTTTACTCAAAAATTTTTTTTCGCTCCGCGCCAACCTATGGTGGCGCTCCGCTTAGATAGTGCAGAAAGCGCCCCTACAGACCATTCTCGCCCCCCTTGACCAATACCCCTAGCTCCGCCACTGACTGTGCCGCCCTTCTGTTGAATCAGGTGCAGTTGTTACAGCCCTCTGTATTTGAGATAGTGAGTCGGACAGTGGCGTAGGAAGGTACTTTTGAGTGGGGGGGCTGAAGACTGATGGCCGGCCTGGGGGAGGGGTCTAAGGGGAGGGGGTGTTTTTGCATTTCCAGGTGGCCTCAGGTGCAATTTGGTGCAATATAGCACACTTCAACACCCACTCCATTTTGTAAATAATTTTGCATTTTCACCTGGCCTTAGATGCAATTTGGTGCTCCAAATGAGATTTTTTTCTCATTTGGAAATGAAAAAGGGTTTTCTGACTTGCGGAGCGGGGGGGGCGGAATGATACTTCCGCCCCACCATATTTTTCACTGGGGGGGCTGGCGCCCCCCCAGCACCCCCCCCCGGTTCCTACGCCCTTGGAGTCGGATGTTCAGGATATACTCTTTTCTACCAGATGGGGCTGTTAAGACGCAGCCCCAGGAGCAGCAAAAATACCCGCTGTGTAATTCCGTGAATACTAATTAGAATGGAAGGCTGGATATAAGATGTCGTTTGTCCATGATTATAGGGTTTTAGCTGAATCAGTGACAGACTCTCAACCCTTAAAATTCAACAAGGGTGTGATTCAATGTTTTGCTTTTGGCTACAAGTATAAGTAAAGCATAAACAGGTTCATGAAAAATAATACAAATGAAGTAACAATGGAATACCACGCATATATCAAACCCTTGAAATTATTCTATTGTAAGAAAGATTACTCACTTGGATAAATTTGTCCTTTATTTTCATCGGCCACCTGTATCATGTTTTCATTGAATATGCTGGAATTCTGTTTTAATACAAAGTGACCCTGATACAGCACTCTAGATCAGCAAATTCTATTTCCATTGTAGGCCAGTCCTGCGAGCTAGAGGTCAAGTTCCTTTGGGACGGTGATAAATGATTTGTAAGGGATTTGCGTAGGTTAGAAATGAGATGCTCTTACATTGTACCTAAGCTTTAAGTTGTAGAAGGAAGCATTCCATTAAAATTCAAGAGCTTTGACAATGCATTGTTTAGTACACACAATATAATATGCATGCACTCAGTCTATAAAACCACCGTGATTCTTTCATGTAGACTCTACCAACTGGATGATGAATAAATGTTACCTTTTCTTCTTTCTTCGTCATATGCTTTGTTTCAATTTGTTCTACTTGAAGCCTGTTTTTGGTTTGTTTGAGCTATTTCTCGATCACTCATCACTATGACTCTTGTCACATGTGCTTGGCAAGAAATAAGCAGCCAGTTCTTTAGTTGTTGCTCCTGATTGACTCAAGTATTTGTTACTGATTATTTTCCTCCAGCCTTGACCAGACTGTCTATAAATGTTGGTTTGTCCTTGAGGCTGTCATAGTCTCTGTTGTGTAATAGCTATGATTATTTCAGTTACTGCATATTGTCTGTTAATGTTGGTTTGTCCTTGAGGCTGTCATAGTCTCTGTTGTGTAGTAGCTATGATTATTTCAGTTAACTGTGCAGTTAGTTACTGTTAGAACTGTACAAATCATTACTTTGTCATTTGTGAAATACTTTGTCACAAAATAACAACCATGATGAAGTATTTTTTGTTCTCACTATTTTTGTTAATTTGATCTCAAGTGGTTACAAATTGTAATTTCATATTGTCAAGAAAGACTCAAATATATATCTTTCTCTAAAATGGAAGACTGAAGTTGGTAATTTTTTATTCCTTTCTCGGAAACGGTCCATCTGGCTCCTGTAATAACATGCAAATGTTATCAGAGTTGCATGTAATAGTGATATGCAACTGCACCATCTCCCCCCCCCCTCCCCCACCTCCTCCCCCAAGCAGCTAAGGAACAGCTACTAATACCTCAGTTTGGGAGAACACCAGGAATATGGTGTCCATGATTTGTAATTTACACAAGTATAAATATCACAGAGCAGTTATTGCTTGAAGTTAAATCACTTTTCTCTGTATTCGTATAAATTTGTTTGTCTGGTACAAGGACTTTTTAAAAAATTGATAACACACATAAAATTATAAATTTGCTCAACATGAAACGTATGTGTACAGCCTTGCCTATTGACATGGAAGTCCAGTTGGCAAAAGTAAAATATTGAACTTTTACCTGGTGTATTTTGATATCATATACTTTGACAAGTAAGCAACCATCTATATATGTATTACTTTTAACTTTTGAGTATCTTGTAAGATGGATAATCTGCCTCTCGTGTGAGAGAGCAAGAGACAGAGCAGTTGTCCATCATGTCAATCTAGGTCCTCCGTACATTATCTACATTAAATGTAGGAACGTTGATATTAATGGGATATCAAATATTGGGAATCGCTTAAATCCAGTGTACAAGCACTTTCCTGGCAGTTGGCAACATCAGTATTGTGTCTTAAACTTTTGGCAATGGCAGTCTGACTCTAACTTGAGACTGATTTATTTGCAACAGTGACCGTTCGTCGGCAGGGTTAGCTGACCATGCCTGCGTTCAACAGAAACGGCAGCGCAATTGTAGTGAAGAAAGTTGATTTTGAGACAAGGAAAAAACTGATGCAACCCAACTCAGACATGAATCTACACATCATATTTCAGATTTGTAGTTTTAGCTAAAAACCAGCGCCATCTTGTAAGTTAATTCAAAAATAAAAAGGTTATATTAGATGACATTTTGTTTACCTAGGATAACTCTCTCAACACTTGGACAATCTACTGGTCTTCCTAGCTTCAACCTGCTTATGCAAATGTAATGAAGTTTTAACATTGGACATGTGTCATTGAAGTTTATATGCATTGCCAAGAGGCCAGTTAAAATCAGGGAATAACTTGTTCAAATTTGAGCAGTATTGAAGTTAAATTCTGAAAGCTCTGTACTGTAGTTCTGTGTTCACAATTTTCTCCACAGTGTGTTTGCATTTGTGTCGCAAAGTAACTAACTTATTTTGCACAGTGTTTTGCTATTCGATGTCAGATACCTCCCTCCCCCCCCCCCCCAAAGTAGAGGAAAGCTTTCTGACAGCTGAAAGAATGTATTTTTTTGTTTTACAGAAGAGAGAGGGAGCTACTGGAAAGAGACCTGCGTGACAGGGACCTGCGTGATCCCCTCTCAGTGAGGGATCCCCTCTCAATCAGAGATCCACTCCCACTCAGAGATCCTCTGGCCATCAGAGATCCACTGGCCATCAGAGATCCACTGTCCATTCGGGATGCCAGAGATCTCAGAGACGCTAGGGACATAAGAGATGGGAGGGATATGCGGGGGGATCCAAGGGACATCAGAGACCCGCGGGATATCAGAGACGCTCGCGAAGCAAGGGATTTCCGGGATGTTAGGGAACGAGAATTAAGAGAGAGGGAATTAAGGGAGAGGGAACTCTATGAACGTCGGCCTGCACCGCCTGCAGTTCCTGATATCCGAGAACCTCCTGAGAAAGGACCTACGGATGTGGAAATAGTCATTGCTAGTCGATCTCAGAAGTAAGTCAATATGATTAGCACAGGACATTCTGGGTTTATATACCACTGTCCTATACCACTGAGCAGTTACTCCCTTTAGACCCGATCTCCACAAACTTGACATAAAATTCTAGCTCCCCTCCCAGTTAGGAAATGTTGGCTACCTCTATGGTTTTGTACTGGTATAAGAAATCCTATTAGCTAGGTGAGAGGGTAGGTGTCTAAGTTTTACACTGGGTATCTGGAGAACTTTGTCAGCAAGAGTTTGGCATTGTTTGTGTTCTGTTTATAATAAATGGAATAGAAACGATTGTTGTTATCTTGCAATAGGCTCTTGATTTTTGGATAAATTGAAATGGAAGATGTAATTGCAGTGTTTGAAGTTGGTTGGAGGGGGTGGGGGAAGAGGAGTATGCAGGGGGGGGGTTGATTGGTCAACCATGCCTAAGGTAGTTGTAATTCACTGAGTATTAATTAATACTTGATAATGTGAATTTCATGTGTTTTACCCTGTCTGCAGTTTGCTCTCTGTAAGAAAATCCCTCCAAGGTATAGATAGACCTGTATAATAGATTTATGTCTAGGTGAGATTTTGATCCTTTCCTTGCTCTCTGCAACATTTACAGGACGTACGCGGAGATGGTGGAGCGTAGAATCCGAGGTCTTAGAATGACTGTAGACTTCATGTATCTAAGTACAGAGGTGACCCTAACCTCAGCTCTGGACAGTGCGTCTCGTCGTGGCATTCTCTATGCTGTTGTTGTGACCCACCAACATGAAGTTCATCAGTCAATCACACTCAACATCTTGTACGGCACCCCTCAAGGTATATCATTTGCTAACTCATGTTCTTACCGTTGTACTAACTTTTACTTCATCTTTTACATCTTCCAGTTACTCTCAGTCTCGATATGTTCTCTCTTGATACCTTGTGCTCAACACTTTCTCCAGTCGTTGATTTGACAGGAATTATTTCTCTTAAAACTGCGATGTATCTTGTGCTGTGTTTCACATTCTAATCCAATTTCGTATTGCAATATGCTTGGCGGCGCGACTCGAGGGTAGAGTGCCCTTAGGAGGATTTGAAGTAACCATTCGTATACAGAAGTTTCGGAATGTGTAATAGATTTAGCAAGATTCTCGTCAACGGCTACTTGGAAACAGGGAATGTGATGGTAGATGGAACTGTTACATTATCCTGAAAAGTTTCATGATATGAAAAATGAAACCATAGATGAGAAGAGACCGGAGATTTCATATTGAATTGTAGTGCATGTACATATGGATTGCGTTATTTCATTTCTCATGCCATGGTTAATAAACATACTTTTCCTTCAAACTATTTATTGAATTGCTAAGTTTGTGATTGCTTCATCCATTAAGTGTGTCTATCGTTCACTTTAAAATAAGGAATAACATGTTACATGAACATCCAGAATGATTGTGGGAAATACTTTGGCAGTTACGCAATTTGAGTTCTTCGAACCGTAGTGTAGCCACTGACAGGTGTATCATACAATGAGCAGCGGGCACAACATTCAAAGCTGCTTAGCAATCATCACAAATGGCTGAAATAATTGTGCCAAACCTTTTGCGTATGCTCAATTTGAGTTCATAATTAATATAAATCTGGATTAATCAGATGGTATTGCACACTCAAGAACAGTGGGCAGGCTGGAAAGTCATTATAACAAGAAACAGCCATTCTTCGTATCAAATCGCATCACTATCGGTACTACCGGTCTCTCTTTAATTACGGGTAACATGAACGGTCGCATCAAATAAACTCCTCTCGCAAATAGAGTTTTTCCATCAACGTGTTTGTCTCGGGGTATACATTCACCTTTCATTCAATCAGTCGTAAATATTTATCACGTATCGTAACCATGACTGTGTGATAAGCATTGTGAATCAACATTGTTGAACCCTCGTCAAAGTTTTCTTCATATAGAACCCAACAAGAACAAACAGTTGTTGATTGGTTCTTAGCTATATCCTGTTTGTGATGCTGGGGAGCTGTAGACTTGTTGGTCATGTCTTTCAGTTACAGCGTAAAACGCACCGCATCAATGCTTATGAACTCTACCTTGTACGTATTTGTAGAGCCGATATTGAAAAACTACCGAGGAAAATATGAAAATGAGTAAGATATGTCTGTAGTTTCGAGACACGAATCAATTAATTTGTCAACGCAAACCCACTCTCTCATCTCAATTTGAACGATGCAAACTTGGTTATAAATGGGTTTCATTCCATTTTTTTCCTCTTCAAGTTTGCATCGAATTTGTTCTGATTGTTGTCAATCAAAACCTTAGTACCTTACTGCTTGCATTATGGTACCACAGTTTCAAATGACACATGCAACAGAAAGTCTGCTTATATGTGAAGATATGATAAAGTAGGAAACACAGTGCAGTTTCCTCTAAAGTTTCTCACGGAAAACAAAGGAAGATACTTTTACTGCTTCTACTTTTGACATGCGACGCCCACAAACAAGATGTTGCAACCTTTCTTTAGAGTTCTGCGTTTAATGAACTCATGTGAACAAAATATTTCTTTCGGTGCAAAAGTTGCATTACGCACGGATCGAAACACGGTCATGTCTTTTTATTCCAAATTCCTCTTGTATTTTCCTTTTCTTTCGTTAACAAATAATAAACATGTCAAAGCGTCTTTCGTACATTACGTCTCTCACCTTACATTTGCGTCAACGTAGATTGCATAATTGGAAAGCGTCTTTCGTAAAATTTGAAGTAACTTTGGAATCCACAGAACGTCCCTTCACACAAAAAGCAAATGGTCCCAGCAAACTGCCTTCGGGCTTAGTGTAAAGTATTGTGCCAATCCCGTTCAGCAGACTGTTGATGTGTTACATGTTTGGAGTAAGTCATAAATGCCAAAATGAGATTGTTTACTCAATGTGCGAAATTGAACTTGGCTTGATTTGAGCCTGATCTTATAACGAGATGTTTGTTATTTTTTGTTTAATTTCTCCTCGGATGTCTTGTAGTACCAACCATTGAATATAGATTGTTTGTATGTCTTGTACCTGTTTCGATTAAGCTGTCTCAAGAGGGCGGTATAAGATCGTTTTATAATGCTGTCATAAGAAATTGTGTAAGAGATATGCAATGTGCGAGGAGTACATTCCATCTATACTCATTGTGAAAATAATGTTAACTGAGATGGAATGCATTGGGGGGGGGGATGTTAATTTAGTAATTGGAGGTATGACAAAAGTTGTTTGATTAATTGTCTAATAAACTTGAAAGTTTTTCAAGAATGAAATATTCTTGATATCTGAAGTTGGGTAAAAATTAATGAAAGAAAAATAACAAAAGAGAGAACAGCCTTGTTAGTTATCTCCTTGTAGAACTTGTTGTATAGAGATGTGGAGAACTTGAACACTTTTGATTAAGTATTATTACGATAGTTTCTTGTCAGATGTGGTCAGCAGTTACATGTGGTAAGTATTTCTGTCATCATCTTTGGCTTTACATAATAGGAAAGGCCCTGTTTTATATCTCAAAGTTGAACTTCGGTACAGTTTCACTTACACGCAAACTTCTGTTTTTTCTCCTTCATTCTTGTTCAGAGCACCGCAACATGCCGCTCGACGATGCGCTGGCTTTCATTGGTCGAAACTTTGATCGTTATATCCAAGATATGCGAGAGAGACGAGAGCGAGGTCCTTCAACTGGACCGAAGTCTAGGAGATCTATTTCCCCATCACAAATCCCCCCTCCTGCTTCAAGCATGGATTTGACACTGCCACAGTTGTTAAATCTCCTTGCAGAAGGCAGGCAGTTAACTGTACCAGAAATCGATCGTGTTGTTGATTTCTTACAACGTATGCGTGAAACCCTAGGGAGGGAAGCAGGTGTCCCTCCAACAGCTGGTAAGTTTGACATCAGCTGGCAGATATATAGTAATGTTTGGTTATTCTTATTTTATAACCCTGATGAAGGGCATCTTTATTCCATCATATTTAAGCTTTCTCCTACCACTCTAGACTCTACCTGAAGCTATAGTGGTCATCGTATACTCAGTCGTGTGAACTGAAGTTGAGTATCAATTACATTGAATCCGCCAGGAAACTTGATTGAAGTCAGTTAAAAACGCTGTGTAACAAAATGGTTAATTACCCACCAAAATACACAATCCACTTGGTCCTCGGGGTGGGTGAAGGGTGGCTGTATATTCATATATGGGTGGTTATAGTTCTTCTTTTCATCGGAAACAATTTGAACCATGTTTGAAATGACTGTAGGTAAATGGTAGGTAGACCACCCACAGGGTGGTAAGCAGAGATAGTGAGGCATGTTCTTTAATTTCATGAAAACCACAGCCTTAATCTGACAAGAAATATGTAAACTACAAGGGAGTCATAATTAATACATTTTCTTCTGTTTCAGCTCTGCCTCAAAACGCAGAAATCAAGCCAGCCCAAGTTTCGGATTCAGCATTGCAGGCAAAGATTCTTAGCATTTTCAGTGCTGGTGCTGGGACCTCTGCAGTGGTGACACCCCCCTCCATGACACTGGCAGCCGCTAGTGCAGCTTCAGGCTTGCTTGGAAAAGCTCCTAACCCTGTACCTGTGGCAATTAGTCCAGTTATGCCCCAAGGCCAATCCTTGGCTGCCATGCAACAGGCAGTGGCCATAGCACAGCAGCCTGCCATGGCTAGATCAGTAGCTGCTAGTATGGCAGCTATGACACAACTGAATGCTGCTAACAGAGTCAATCATCAAGTGATGCAGCAGCAACAACAGCAGCAACAACAGCAGCAGCAACAACAGCAGCAGCAGCAACAACAGCAGCTACAACAGCAACATCAACATCAACAACAACAACAACAGCAGCAACAAAGAATACAGCCACCTCCCGCCAGTCAAGCTAAACCACCAGTGTCTGCAGCTGCTGCTGCCCTCAACCTGAATAATCCCAACATCCAAAAGGCTCTTGATGACCTCATTCAGAATGGACCGAATCTTTTGAAGAACCTGACTGGGCTACCGAAGTTGCAAGGTGTCAACTTGGCTGCTCTGTCTCATGCCACAGCTATGACAGCGTCCCTTCGTACATCCCAGGGAGGCACCGGAGCCCGACCCACTATATCAGCAGCTCAGCCACCATTGCCTACGAGCAGTCCACATGGTGTGTCAGCAGGTCAGCCTCCATTGCCCCCAGCTAGTTCTCAGAGCATGGGACACCCAAAACCAACACTACCTGCAACAACTGCAAAACCAAGGCAGCCTGGGCCAACAACATACCAACAACAGGGCCTACGACCCATGGCAGCAGCCAGTGTCCAACAACAAATGCTGCAGCAACAACAGAGACAACTGCAGCAGACACAACAACAACAGAGACAGTTGCAGCAGCAGCAAGTTTCACAAGCACCAGCGCAACAGCAACACCACCAGCAGATGGTTCAGACTCAACAGCAGCGGCAGCAGCAGCAGGCTCGACAGCTGCAACAGCAACAGTTGCCCCAGGCTCAGCAACAACAGCAGCAGCAACAGTTGTCACCAGCTCAACAGCATAGGCAGTTGCAACAGCAACCAAGTCAACAACAACAGACACCCCCCACACAGCAACGACAGTTGCACATGCAACAGCAGCAGCAACAAACCCAACAGCAGCAGCAACGTCCGACTCAGCAGTCACCACAGGCACGACAGACCGCTCAACGGCACTATCAGCAGCCACAACAGCAGCAGCCGCCATCTCAGCAACCGCCATCTCAGCCACAACAACCACAGCAACGTGCAAGAACACCAGGATGGCAAGGACAACAAATGAGTTCTGGTTACTACTAAATGTTAAATTAATCTAAACTTCATTGTACTGTAAATAGAATGTTTCCACACAGCCTCCATCTCAGCAGCAACAACCACAGCAACGTGCAAGAACGCCAGGATGGCAAGAACAACAAATGAGTTCTGGTTACTACTAAATGTTACAGTATGTTAAGTTAATCTGAACTTAACCTCACTGTATTGTAAATAAAATTTTCCACGCAGCCTCCTCAGCAGCAACAACCACAACAACTTGCAAGAACAACAAATGAGTTCTGGTTACTACTAAATGTTAAATTGATCTGAACTAAACCTCACTGTATTGTAAATAGAATGTTTCCATGTAAGCTTTGATCAGTAATAAACCGTTAAAAAAGTGGTTTTACGATAAGAGATCATTTTAAGTTGATAGTAAGGGTCATGTAGCAGGAAATAAACATGGTTGACGTAATGTACGAATTTTCTGTAAAAACTCACTTGTTGACTGTAGTTAGACCATTGTTCACTGCTTGATACAAAATGTGATAATGTTTGGCTATTTAAGTTAAGCTAAGAACTTATGAATTGTTTAAATAATTAAGTGTTTTAATTGCTATAATGCTTAACCAATTTGTTGTAGATGTGTTTTGTAACCATTCCAATTAATTTTGAGAATGATTTTCATGAATAAAAGATGTAAGATGTAATCCAGATTGTTTTTAAGTAATAAAGGAAAACCAATTTCAGTCGATGAGGATGTGACATTTTGTTTTCTTTGTAATTAATATTATTGAGGTTTTAGTAGCAATGACTTTCAAATAAAGCATAATCGAAGGATAAGTGTTGTTTGTTCTTCTTTCCCATCATCCATATCTGATTAACTTTGACTGATATTGATGATATCACTAACAAAGATGAGAACATGAGATAATAAAAAGGTCTGGGCCCCGGGTTCAGGGGGTTCTGACTTCTTTCTTGTTGTGGTTTTGTAACTAAAAGTTTATGAGGTTTAATTCGAAGAACATGTGAACACTTGCAATGGTGAACACTTATGGTCATATGTGAACACTAGGTGGATGTTGCAAGTGCTGTATATAATAATAATCAGCAGTTATTTATTTTTTTAAATAATAATCAGCAGTTATTTTTTTAAGCATCCACAAATGTGGGAACATTCCCCAAGGGTTTATGGATAACAACTTACACATCAGGTGGCATTAAACATTTTAATCAAAATTTGGAATATTTTGAATTTAGAAAGTCATTTCAGATGGAAAATCGTAGATTGCTCTTGGATGATAAACCCACTTTACTATGACCCAGCTGGGGATCGAACTCAGAACCTCCTGATTGCTAAGCCTCATTGCTTCAAATGCCACCGCCTTTATCCACTCGGCCACAGCACTGGTATGCTCTATGTAGCTTTCCCAGGAATGGATCCAAGGAGGAATTTAAAAGGAAGCTAACAATAGACAATTTGTCTTACCCTAGTGGAGAGGGATTGTTAGTCAACCCCTCCCACCATACTCTATCTGTGACCCTTTTCATGGAGAGGATAGTGCATGACCATTAAGGCGGGGGGGGGGGGGGGGGGGCATGTCCCACAATTTCAGTTTACATAGGAATAGTGTGTCTCCCTTCATGGTTCTCCCGGTGCAGGGATAGGATAGTTTGCTGATATCCAATAATTCTATTGCTGTTGGTTCTTATAACTTCTATTTTATATTTACCTGTTCCCCTTTGTTGTTATATTTTTAAGTATTCCATCTGGATAGAAGTTAAGTGTTGAATCTGGTCACAAGCTCTCTTGTGGCTAGTAAGGGATGAGAGA
>JAIPMN010000674.1:12574-34001 GCA_020650975.1 Apostichopus californicus | reverse complement strand
CTCCCCCCCCCCCTTCCTTATTGACCCTGGGCTGCAGTCCCTTTTCTTGTCAGGCCTGGTCATATACACCAAGAAGACAATTCTGGTGCTCTTACTGTCCCAAGAGATGCAGATATTCATGTCCAGAGCTGTTACTGGTTTGTACCGTTTGTTGTTTATGGCCATTTATCCTTCAAACCAATCAAAGTTCAGATGGAGAAGAAGACATTAGCATGGTAAACCCAAGGATGTCAAGTAACAATATCAATAAGTAAGGGCTGAGCAATCAATTTGCTCTTAATCCCTGCTATTCATTCTCTTTTAACTTGATGACCCAATACCTTCATCATCATGCCGACCCTCGAAGGTTGTTACCGGGGGAACAGGTCTATGGAGATGAGGTATTTCCTTATAGGAAGTTTTTTTTAATATTATTACCACAAACATCAGCAATTTGTTTATTCTGTATGTATTTTAGCAACCCCTCAAAAAACAAAAGGTCTCCCAAACAACCCTGACACATTTTTCCTGATTTTGTGTTTTTCTTATTGTCTTCTTTCATTTGCACTGTTTGAAAGAAGGTGCTGTATCAATAGATTTCAAACATGCAGAAATATCTTGCGTCAATTTCTTTTCTTCCTGGTGGAGATTTTATTACTATTTCTGTTTTCATTTCTTTGTGTGTTGCTATTTATTTTTGTGATTACCACACTGCACGACTATGCCCAAGCAAGTCAATATAATTTTTCTTTCAATATTAGAGAAAAAATATTTCTTTAAATACACAAAAGAACTACTAGCAACTTGTGGCTTTTGTGCCACCCATCATTTAACATAGGATGAAAACCAAGATTAATTGTTTCTTGTTGTAAATCACAAATTGTTTTCACCTCTCCTTGTTTCTGAATTTCTGTTGTTGAATCCAGCTGATGTATACCCCTCTGCTTTGTATCAATAAGTGTCAACACATACAGTGATAAATTGTGTTGTGGTTTCTTTTTCATAAATTAGAGTGATATTCGTTTTGTTGTGTATATTTCTGTTAATGTGTTTTTCTGTCCATCCCCTCTCAATATCACAAATCCTTACTGTCTTGGTTGGTTTATGGTAGGACAGGTGTTTTGTTGGTATATGACCACAGCCTTTGTTGTTTCATTAACGTTATGCAATTTCATATTTCACAATGAAATTGGTTTTATTTGGAATATCATTTTCTTATACTTTGTGGTGTGCACATTGGCGGTCCATGGCCCCCTCACCTCGGCCTGGGGGAAAAAGTTCAGTCGAGGGATTTTTGACAATTCAAGAGTATTTATTAGCGTATCCCTTGTGTTTATACCTGATTCATGACCTAATTTATAGTCTAAACTATGCCTCAGAGGACACCATTTTGCAGGGGAATGATCGCTACATAGACCCCAGGACCACACTACTTTCTAAACTCCTTCACCTACCACTGGTCATCCATAAAGGTAGCTCGGCCCCCACCTCAGTCAGTTGGGGACCACTGGTCATTCCATAAAGATAGATGTCCCCTAAATTTAGGATTTGTTCCCCTCCCCCATTCCATCTCCCCACCTTTAAAATCCTGTACATGCTACTGCTTATACTATTTTGTATTATATTTGTAATAGACTGTGCAAGTACTTTGCCTGTTAATTACCCTTCCATGCTGCTAGTGACATGCGCAGCTGCTGTTAGTGTTTAAACCTTATATCAAGGGCGTAGGGACCGGGGGGGCCTGGGGTCGCCAGCCCCCCCAGTGAAAAATATGGAGGGGCGGAAGTATCATTCCGCCCCCCCCGCTTCGCAAGTCAGAAAACCCCTTTTTCATTTCCAAATGAGAAAAAAATCTCATTTGGAGCACCAAATTGCATCTAAGTCCAGGTGAAAATGCAAAATTATTTACAAAATGGAGTGGGGGTTGAAGTGTTCTATATTGCACCAAATTGCATCTGTGGCCACCTGGAAATGCAAAAAAATTTCCCCTCCCCTTAGACCCCTCCCCCCAGGCCGGCCATCAGTCTTCAGCCCCCCCACTCAAAAGTACCTTCCTACGCCACTGCCTTATATCATAGGTTCACCATGCCGATGGTCTTGAGGAGTCTTTAATGACCACATCATAGACTTGGAGATTCTCTGGGTGCAGATGTTCCAAGTTGCTGAGTTTTTCTGCAGTCTTTGATATGACCACATCATAGACTTGGAAATGGTCTTGCGGAGTCTTTAATATGACCACATCATAGACTTGGAGATTCTCTGGGTGCAGATGGTCTCGCAGTCTTTAATATGACCACATCATAGACTTGGAAATGGTCTTTCGGAGTCTTTAATATGACCGCATCATAGACTTGGAGATTCTCTAGGTGCAGATGGTCTTGCGGAGTCTTTAATATGACCACATCATAGACTTGGAAATGGTCTTTCGGAGTCTTTAATATGACCGCATATAGACTTGGAGATTCTCTAGGTGCAGATGGTCTTGCGGAGTCTTTAATATGACCACATCATAGACTTGGAGATTCTCTGGGTGCAGATGGTCCAAGTTACTGAGTTTTTCTGCGGAGTCTTTGATATGACCACATCATCAGGAGGATACCTTGTGACAAGTTTTCCAGATTTTGTAATGAGTCACAGCCTTGGCAGCAGGACAAGATCCTGTAGGATAGTAATGTTTGTGTTGTTGACAATTAGACTTTCCAACAAACTAGTGCTTTGTGCTCAGAATGATTTACAATGTGGAGGAGGCCACTTAACAGATAATGTGACCAGAAAGCTCAGTATTGCCGAAAAGTATATGGAAAAAAAAAATTCATATAAACTGAAACTAGAATAATTAATTATTTAAAGTTTACATCCACCCACAGATCATGTTTTTTTATGAAACAACAAATGAACGAAATGAAGTAAGGTCAAATTTAAGTCTTCACAACTGTGAATGACTCAGCAAAATGTTCAGGGCATAGAAACATTGAGAAAAGTACGTTCTGCAACTTTCTGTCAAAAATTGGAATATTATGGATCAATCTTTTATTGTATCACAAAAGATGACAACATCAATTACAACTGGCAATTGTTATATTAAAGGCATTGAAGACTCGCCCCAAACCGCTTTCCGCCTTCTGAAAAGTTAACTTTCCGTTGCTTGCAAGTGAAGTTTTTTTCTGGTCGCTAGAAAATGCAGATGGTATGAAACGTGATACCTTGTTATCTTTTATCTAGACCTGAGATGTCCATTGCTGCTATGTACACTGTGTTGTGGGTGTTGCCCGTAGCTGCATGTATTGACTGTACACTAGTGTCTTATAACTGACGGTAGCAAGCTGTGTGTGTATTTTCTGTGATTGATGGTGGTGTCTAACACTTCTGTTACACCTAATTCGAAACTAGGTCAGATTACCGGCATCAGACGTTTCTTTGCGCGAGTCTTCACTCCCTTTAAGGAACAATTTATTTCAAATCAGGGATTAAAATTGTTATTTAATTGTATGGTAACATCTACTACTGGATCAAGTCTCTCGGTTTGACAAGAAATTTTACAAGATATCTTTTATTGTGGGAAGTCGTAATGGAAAGTTAAGTTGAACAGACAAATTGTACCCAAATTATTAAAATTCTGTAAAAGTGAACTACTGGAGTCTACGAATACTTTGCAGACATGGAGGACATCTTAAATAAGTGATATATCATCTTGGCTAATTAGCAATTTATTCGCCCACCCCCCCAAAGTCACTTTCTCACATCATTTCTTTATCCTGTTAGATAAATGCCCTAAATCCTATTACCCACTCTTCAAATACTGACATGTGTTGCTCTTTCATTTATATAGATGTGCCTTTCAACCAGAAGACATCTTACTATCTATATTAGTGCTTTATGTGAAGTCTAACCACCTGTCTGGTATACTTGAAACATGCATGCCCTGTCTTCGAATTGGTGCAATATCACTTGTTGTCCTCTATGATCAATTATTTTATTTCTTTAAATATTTTCCATTTTGTAAATAAAGTTGCAATTGCTTCTTATTATTAGTTGCTTTTTCATTTAGTTTTGTCTACAAAAAATTGCAAATAAATTAGACTTAATTTTTAATAAAGCCAGGCTATCAAATATCAATGCATAGCCGCATGGTTACAGTTGTATTACAATGAGACAGTGGCGTAGGAAAGTACTTTTGAGTGGGGGGGCTGAAGACTGATGTCCGGCCTGGGGGAGGGGTCTTTTTTTGGATTTTTTTTGCATTTCCAGGTGGTTTCAGATGCAATTTGGTGCAATATAGCACACTGCAACACCCACTCCATTTTGTAAATAATTTTGCATTTTCACCTGGCCTTAGATGCAATTTGGTGCTCCAAATGAGATTTTTTTCTCATTTGGAAATGAAAAAGGGGTTTTCTGACTTGCGGAGCGGGGGGGCGGAATGATACTTCCGCCCCACCATATTTTTCACTGGGGGGGCTGGCGCCCCCCCAGCCCCACCGGTTCCTACGCCCTTGCAATGAGATAGGGTTACTTGCTCTCATTCAATAAGGTGATGCATCTGTCTGACACTGTTTTTGGTCAAGCAGCCTGTACCATAATAATTGACACAACTTTGAGCAAACAGTTATCCTAACACTATCAGACACTTGTTATAATGTCAATGAACCCTGCCAGGGGTAGCAGGAAGTTCTAGGAACAAACATGTCCAAATAGCTCCGATGAAGTTCGGGAACAAAGTTCTTCAACCACATCAAATTTAGCAGTACTCCTTACATATTATCCTTCACCGGTTAACCACAAGGAAATTTATTCTACGCTTACTGCCCAGTATACCCTCACCCTTACTGCCCGGTATAGCCCTCACCCTACTGGTCAAGCCCTGACCCTACTGCCCCCCGGTATAGCCCTCACCCTACTGCCCCTGGTCTAGCCTTCACCTTACTGCCCCGCGGTATAGCCCTTATGCTACTGCCGGTCTAGCCCTGACCCTACTGCCCCCAGTATAGCCCTTACCCTACTGCCCCTGGTCTAGCCCTCACCTTACTGCCTCCCGGTATAGCCCTGACGCTACTGCCGATCTAGCCCTCACCCTACTTCCCCCCGGTATAGCCCTCACCCTACTGCCCGGTCTATTTCAGTCTATTATGAGGTGATCCAGGGCATGTGAGTTTCTCTTCAATTGTTCGGGGTATAGTAGGAAATGCGTTGGTTCCATACAGGATGGAGATGAAAATACACAAACCATATAATATCACAAATTAAGACATGGTGTCAGCGCTGTTCTTATGTTAAAATATTTATTTTTAACGTAAATGCTGTGATGACATAATTCTTACATTTTGAATCAGATTGTGTACAACATAATAAATTCCAGTTGCAGCCATAAAATAACCTTTTCTCTATATAACAGTCAAAATGACATACATTTTCTTATAACATAGTTAATGAAATTAAAATTCATAACACAAAAATACATCTTAAAGAGCAAAATATATTTTTATAAAAATTCCTTGCAGAAAATAAAATGAACTTGCAGTCAATCCCAGCTTTAAATCGTATACCATGCACTCCACCCCCCCCCCCCCTATATCACACCTCCCTTCTGAAGGGACTTTGTTATTGACAAATTGGTGTTTTACTTCAAACCAACTAAGTGAGTAAGAATAGTCTTCTATTCCTCTATGTGGCTTACTTAATCCTAAACAATCATAGAGTTGCAGTTACATATGTACAAAGATGCCTTAAAAGTAAAATGAAAAGTAGTCTGGTAAGTTTAATATTTTCACTGAGTATTTATGCATAATGCTGAAAGAAAGTAGCTATTGCATGCAAATTATGTTTAGTGAGGAAAATTAATATGCAGCCTTACTTGAAAGATCATTTTGAGTATCATAACATCTTTCTCTTTGCTATGACTGTTGGAATGATTTTAATACACTGTTTAATGTCTCTCTTAGTTCCATCTTAGACTAGGGCCATTGAGGTGCAGCTTTTATCAATAACCTTATCAGAATTTCCCCCACTTTCAACAAAAACAGCTGTAGTTAATATTTTGCAAAATACTGCAGATTAAGATTTGCCATGTTTGAATCTTATTTAAATCCACCCAGATTGAAGTTGTCATGGTAACTGTTCGGTGAACATTTGCTTTTTAATCGTATTACTAGTTGCCCGCACTTAACATCAACCTGTCATATATTAATTTGGACAGAGATAAAGTAATGCGTACATTTTCCACCCCAGTTATTGAAAGGCTAGCATGTTTTTCAAGGAATCGGGGCTGCATAGTGATGTAAAACATAAAAACATGTACACGTACAAATGTAGTTACCATTAAGGAAAATTCTGTATATTTTGAAGAAAAAAAAATATTTGGAATGGATGCATTAGTTTGCAAGATGCGTTTTTACCAAATTTAAACATTGCTCACATTTCAAAAGATGGAATTAGCAAGGCTGTAGAGCAGAAGGCTGAGATAGTGTACATTTCTAAAATTCTATTTAATATTATATTACAGTTAATACATTTGGTTGATCAACACGAAATATTTGGAATTTGTGAGGCTTGTCTTAGATTTCTAAGCATGGAATGCTTGTTCGTAAAAAAGAAAGTAAAAAAAAGCTGATTGCATTATTGTCAATTTGTATCATAATTTGTTGGAAACTTGACCTACACCAAAAGGGTATGACTATAATGTGTAATGGTGTAATGATGTAACTAATGTGTATACACCAGGGAACAACTTAAGTTGTCACCTGCTTTTATACAACCTTTAGAAAGCTTGATATATTTTACAATTTTAGAGTATAAATGCTATCCCTAAACATACAGCTGAAGTATGGTTAATTAGTAGTATGCAGTTTTGGTGCTTTACATACACACAAGTGATGACTTAGAACTGTCTACTACTTGAGAACAGGCAAAATGGAAATATTGATTCTGTCCATGCAACATCCTTCAATACTTAGTAACATATATATAAACAATTCCAGTGACTACTTCTAGGGCCAGCTTGAAAATCAACAACATGTATTGCATTTCAAACCCAGTGGAATAGAATGCCCAAATAAAACCCTGATGATCTAACTAATTTAAAAGAAAAAGGAATTAACAGTTCTGTAATTATTTAAACTTATACTCCATGTGCACCTATAGGATCTATACAGTAAAACTGTATGTGTATTGTTAATGTAATTAATTAGTTCTATTCCTACTCATTGTTGCATAGACAAGTGAAATTTTCATTTCTCAGTCAAACTTGGATTTAGATTGGGCCCTGGCATGACTGTGGCCTCAGCAAGGATGTCAGCATTGATCTTCCTTACCCTACCCCAGCCTAAACTGGAATGTGGCTGTTTCAATAGCAAAACATAGCTATTTTATTCATGTTAAACGATATACATTTAGGTCACCAAAGACTTCCATGTTTTCCTTAGCATGTACTCTTAATGCTGGACATCCTTTAGCCACAAGTAAATTTCACACACACACTTGTGTTGCCCAATTCCCCATACCCACACACACACTTGTGTTGCCCAATTCCCCATACCCACACACACACTTGTGTTACCCAATTCCCCATACCCTTGCTTCCCTGCCTCCTGTCCAGCCCCCCCCCCCTACTTAATCCCTACTTACCCCCATGCCCTCCTCTCAGTCCCCCTTCTCCACTCAATGCTTAATTTGTCCTAACCCTTGCCTACTACACATTGTTTTGCTGACAAGCCCTTATTGTCCTCTATATTGCATCTACATATTTTCTCATCCTATCAATGAGTCTGACTTTTCAGTCAGTGCAAAAGTTAAAGTCTTCTGGTGGTTCTGGTACAACAGGGGGGTTGTGAGGAATGACGAGGTTGGCCGTGTCCAATAGGTGTATGCTGACCTCTATTCCTAATAGATATTCCAGATCTGACTTTGCTTTAGTGCTGCTCATTTCTTTCCCTAAGAGAATGTCAAAACCATCAATCCACATCTCCATCTGAAACAAAACAAAATCAAGTCACTTACAATTTGAAACACAGTGAGAGGATTTAATAAGGAATATAGATTAGATTTGAAGATGGAGTAGTAACTTTCTTCCAAACACTGACACTTATTATTCTCAAATTTGAGAATGAACCAGTTTTCAATAAGTGGCATCACTGCCATCATCTTCACCATCATCATCACAATTATCATCATGTCTATAATCACCACAATTCCACCAATGCAATCATAGTCAACAACATTATCATGAACACTCGTAACCTTAAAACTGTAAATCATGAAGTAAATTTTCATCTTCAAAATTAGTTTGTGTGATGCAAAATAGTAGTGCCTTTTTGATCTATTCGTTATTCCTGAATTATCCCGAAATTGGAAACCATTTTCGGTTGCTACTGAAATCAGTGGAAATGATGTCAATCATTAGTTGCTCTTTTATGTACTACTAAAACAATAGGTTGTTGTTCTTTCGTCTTTTTTTTTGTAGGCTTGAGGGCTCTTCATTATGAACATGAGACCCTATAGTATTCCAGTACTTTGAAACAGTGGCAGAGCTAGGGGTATTGGTCAGGGGGGGTGATAATGTTCTGTAGGGGCGTTTTCGACACTATCTAAGCGGAGCGCCACCACAGGTTGGTGCGGAGCGTACAGAAAAATTTTGAGTAAAGATACTCCGTAGATCGCCGGAAATGACCCTCTCCGGGCCTGGCTAATTTGCAGATAAACGAAGAATAAATAGCCATTAGAGCATTTTGTCAGAAAATTACACCAACAAAATGTGACAAATGTCAATAAGTTGATGAGAGCGCAACAAAAAAGTCAATAATCGTGCATAAGTAAAAAGCTGAAAAGGGCGCCAGCAGTCCATTTGAGTCCGTCAGGGGGGGGGGGGCGTCCGCTCCCCCTGACTGTATGGACGCTCCGCCACTGCTTTGAAATTTAGAAACAATACAAACCTGTAATCCTGTGCTTATTGAAATTGTATATGCCACAATGATCTTTGATTTGGTGGGGTATAAACTGTGCATGACTTTAATGCACCTGTCACAGCATTCGGAAGGCATAATTTACCGAATGTCAGTCACATGGTTGAGAGAGCAATTGGTTTGAAGAATGTGTTGCCAGGCAACTTGGATGCTAAAAGCATCACAATCATTACTACAACATTGGAATTACATTGAAATCATTGTATGTAACATGCTAATAATTTGGCAGCCGACAGACTGCATATATAAATGAATAAATGTTGTGATTGCGTTTATAGTAAAGTATTCGAAAGATTCTACTTACACCTTCAAAAGTTTCTGAACTAAGCTCGATCTTTGTATTGTTGATCATGGAAATTGAAAATAAATGCTGCAGAAGAACAAAATAAATTATATGTCAACATCTGCTAGAAATCATGACATGTCATTTATATATATGGTTAGGCTCTGAAATAATGTGATTTCTTAATAACTTTGTTGCAAACAAAACCATCTTATGTAAAGAATATTTCAGGATCTCCCACCCCCCATGCCCCCCTTACAATCTCCAAAACTAATAATACAAATTATCCATATTTAAATTGATGGGATAAACTTTTAAGTTTTGTTACTCACAATGGACTGCATTGGGTAGTCAGTGGTTGAGAGAATGACTTCAATTCCCTGGATACATACATACACCACTGTTACAATGTGCAGCCGGGGGGGGGGGGGTCGGGTGGGGATGGGGGTCACCCAGGGTAGATTGTAGCCTCTGCACAAAACCAGATGGTATATTTTTTGTCTTTATTAACCTGATTTCGGAGGTTTGTTGAAGTTCCAAAAACATTAAAGGAATTCACAGAAAACTTCATGTTTTCTGCCATGTGCTCTTCATGCAAGAAGCTCTTTAGTTACAAGTAAATTTCACACATTGCCAAATTCCCTACCATCGCTCCCCTGCCTCCTCCTGTACCCACCCCTACTTATTCCAAACCTATCTGCCCTCCTACCTCACCTACCTTTTAGTCCCCCTCTTCCACCCAATGCTTAATTACTCCTCTGTCACCTAGTAAACAGTATCCACCCCCTCTTATTCCTAACCTACCTGCCCTCCTACCTCACGTACCTTTCAGTCCCAGTCCCCCTCTTCCACCCAATGCTTAATTACTCCTCTGTCACCTAGTAAACAGTATCCACCCCCTCTTATTCCAAACCTATCTGCCCTCCTACCTCACCTACCTTTCAGTCCCCCTCTTCCACCCAATGCTTAATTACTCCTCTGTCACCTAGTAAACAGTATCCACCCCCTCTTATTCCAAACCTATCTGCCCTCCTACCTCACCTACCTTTCAGACCCCCTTCTCCACCCAATTCTTAATACCTCCTCTGTCACCTAGTAAACAGTAGTGACCCCCTCTTATTCCTAACCTACCTGCCCTCCTACCTCACCTACCTTTTAGTCCCCCTCTTCCACCCAATGCTTAATTACTCCTCTGTCACCTAGTAAACAGTATCCACCCCCTCTTATTCCAAACCTATCTGCCCTCCTACCTCACCTACCTTTCAGTCCCCCTCTTCCACCCAATGCTTAATTACTCCTCTGTCACCTAGTAAACAGTAGTCACCTTTCTTCAATTGTTTACTTACCTTGTGATGTGGTCTATTTCCTGTTGTTTGGTATTTGCCAGCAGCTACCTCTGCAATATCTATCACCTGAACTGTAACCAAAGTAACAATATCAAATAGTAAGCACATGAGAAGTATCAAAGTTGAAGGACATCCTATAAAGATTAAGGTGTCAAAATTTTAGGAATATTTCTTTTTTCATTTCTTTTTCAATCTTGGAAATATTGTTTGTCATGACTGAAAGTTTTGGTTTTATTGCTTCACATAGTTGTCAAACATCACTTGTTTTGAGAGTAATACAGATCACTAACAACATTTTGTGTTCAAGTATTAATATAATAATAAACACTAAATATTAATACAACCGAAAAACGTGATTTGCTCTAATCTCCAGTCTTCTTACACCGAGACTGTAACTGTGATCATGACAGCGTTAATACATCAAGGGAGGTATCAGGTGACCCTTCAACAGGAATAGATACTACATACTGTATGATACTACACATGATACTTTTACTATGTATCATATACTTCATTACAACACATTATACATTTACTATGTATCATACTAGATTACTATGTACACATGATATTTATATTACTATGTATCATATACTACATGACTACACATTATACTTTTACTATGTAACATACTATAGGCTATACTACATTACTACATATGATACTTTTACTATGTAACATGATACTTTTACTATGTAACATACTATAGGCTATACTACATTACTACACATGATACTTTTACTATGTATCATATATACTACATTACTACACATGACACTTTTACTATGTATCATATATACTACATAACTACACATGATACTACACATGATACTACACATGATCGCAGTTAACGACTGGAACTTTTCAACTCTTTTGTGATCAGTTAAATATATGATGCCTATTGTTATTTGCAGCAGCATATTAATGATTTTGTACAGTATAGTCAGCAATTAAACTAGTGGCAAAAACATTTATGGAGTGTGGGAGGGTTTTATATATTCATGGATATGCATTGCATCATCATAAGCAACAAAGGGAATATGACTTGACTTGCTACAAATCTGACTAATTAATTATTCATTCATGAATATGCATTGTACCATCATAAATAACAAATAGACTATGACTTGACTTTCCACTGTAAGTCTTATAAATTATTCATGAATATGTATGCTTACTCTTTTCCTTCAGGCTCTCAATCGATGGAATGCTGGTGCTATCCCTATAGTCACCGTAGTGCAGAACCTTGTGATTTCTCGAAAGCTGGAAGTATTGTGTTGGCTTACCTGAGGATTTAGTAAGTAAATGTTAATGTTAATAGGTTTTAAATTTATGCATAATACTGACAATTTCAAACTGCAGTAGGGCAAGTCTGTAACTTAACTCATGCCAATAGCTCAGTAAAATCTTTGCGGGAAAAATAGCAAACTTGGAAAATAGCTGACATAAACGATCAAAACTGTTAGCCATGTCAAACCCTATAGAATGCAGGCGCTCTGTTTTCTTTCAGATGTATTTAAGTATAACGTATTGACTGCTGTGAGGTTATCATCATACAAAAAAGTTCCTTGCAGCAACCACAAGCTACTGTTTGCATTATAAGACCTCTAGACAGACCTATCATATATTTAATGTTCATGAATTTATGATCAGAAAATGGTGATAAGTTGAGCCCCCAAAATATTTTTTTTTTAAATTAACATTTGAGGATCAAAAAAGGAAAGAATATGAAATCTTGCATATGTTATCTGAAATGTAACAACTAAGTAGCTTCATATGATTTCCTTTTGTCTATTTCAAGTCTGTATTAAATCCAAGATTCAAATTGCAAGCTATTTTCAAATATCAAACACAGCTCACAGTTCCAACTGGTTATATCATCACCATCAAGGTTTACTTGATTTTTCTGTGATTTGTGGACATACGAAATTGAACAAAAAAATGCAAATGTTTCACTTTTTAGGAAAAGCCCTTGACCACAACCACTTACCAGCCTCACTTGAATGACACCCAATGAGAGGGAACTACAAAGTCTTGGTGTTCTTCTGGTGGACCACTAAATATGGTGATCCAGGTTCAAACCCTGGCAAGACTAAACTATGAGCCCTAACTTGGGTGGCATTGTAAGTGACTGCAACAAACATGTGTAATAAACAAGCACATACACCCCACCCCCCCCCCCTCATAGGAGAAATTAAAACACAAGGCAAGACTTTATCCAGTTTCAGAGCACATTTATCTTTACATGCACAGTGTCATGCTGTTCTTGAATAGTCTCAGCTCTTGATGCGCGATTGCTTTTTTTTCTCTTTTTGTCTCTTCTAGTTTATTTTTTTGGTTCATCTTAAAGAGTTGCTCTTTAGGCTACTGCTGTCTAGTTTGTGTATATTTGCTACATTTGGCTTTTATAGCTTTGCTTTTTTTATTTATTCAAATTACAGCTGCCCTGCATTTGGTCAATATATTACATATCTTAATTTTCTACAGACATATTCCAGCTGGGAAATTTCCTCTGCTTCTTTCTTTCATGCCATAAATTATCAGAAGTAAATAATGAAAGCTTGGAATCTGCTGCTTATAACATTCAATGGACCATCTCTTTATCTCATATATCCAGTTTCCATAATGAAGTGTTGCCAGATGTCTAATTTGTTTCATAACTTTGATGCTAGTGTTACCACATTTTGTTGGTAATAAAGAAGAACACTGTTTGATGTCCTGGGGAGAAGTCTAAGTACAGGGCAATGTCCACCTGAATTAACATGATTTTGAAAGGTGTCTACAAGCAAAATGGTGCCATATATGTAGCCTTATACAGGTTCCTGCACCTTTGGTGACCAAAATTTCCTGATCCAATCCAAAAATTTAATAACTCTTTTATGCAAGAAAAATATATCCTAGCAACTAATCATAATTACTTTAGGTCCACAAGAAACACAATTTGCTGGAATCCCATTTGTAGAAATTCATGGCAATTTAAAGTTGATTATATTGTGCTCTAGCCTATGCAAACTTTCACTGCGTTGCCATGACTTCATGCACTCTTGTGTTCTCATGCATTGAGACGAGTTAGGTACGGAATTGCAAGTTAGTACAGTACCTCACTTCACACTGTCCATGCTGTCACATGTACGTACAGTACACGTAGGCAGGGTTTGTGCAAACTTGTGCGCCAACACTCAATAATACTAAAAGGGGCTGCCAGCATTACAGCCATATATTCCATAAAAATCTAGGTAGACGTGATATATTTAGACGTGCAGAAGGCATTTGACACGGTACCTCATAGAAGACTGTTAACAAAAATCAGGGCACATAGAATAGATGGTCTCATATGGAACTGGATTGAGGAATTGCTACGATACCGGAAGCAGCGAGTAGTTTTGAATGGGAAAGAATCCAGATGGACGGAGGTGACCCGCTCGGCAGTACAAGGGTCACTATTAGGACCTGTTTGTTCCACAATGTACATGAATGACTTACACATAGGTGTGCAGTCAGAAGTAAGTCCGCAGATGACACACAAGTAATAAGCCCAATAAGAAATGAGAGAGGGCAGTTTAACAGCTATGTACAGCAGGATTTAGACATGTTGATGATAATGAACCAAAAAGTGGCGAACGATATTTAATGTTGGGAAATGTTCGGTATTGCATTTTGGAGATGGTAATCCAAAATTCAAATATGAAATGGGAGGAAAGGATTTGAAAGAACAGCAGACAGGAAAAAGATTTATGAGTTTATGTGAATTCATCAAAGAGATTCAGTAAGCAGTGTGCCGAATTGACAAAGTAAGCTAATAGAGTTATAGGCATTATAATAATAATAAAAATAAATGAGACTTACATTAGCGCCAAATCAGTAGACAAAAGTCACTGCTCAAGGCGCGCTTTACAAAGAAAGCAAATTAATTATCAAAGGGAACTTTACCAATTTTGATGGCAAGTTGTATTGAACCTGTACAAGTCCCTTGTAAGGCCACTCCTGGATTATTGCATACAGGTTTGGAAGCCATATTTAAACTAGAAAGCCAGTTGGCTTTGTGAATTCATTGCCATACAATTTGCTCTAAATTACAAATAACTATCTGACTAATGTAGAGCAAGGGAGTTAAAGTTGTCCAAGAATTAAGTGAGAACCAGAAAAGAAATCAGAGTTTTTCAGCTCTTATTTGTAGCACTCCCTTGTGGGCATCAACCATTTAATCGACTGGTAAGGATTTTACATAAATAATTTTTATCCAAAATGTTTCAATATCCAGAAAGAACAGTCTTCTTATGTGAAATATAGAAACATAGATGTATGAATACAATCAACTCTGCCTCTGTGCAAACATCCCTTAAATAATTGTTATTACTTAATGAGAGCTCTAGCCTCCCCCCCCCCACCCCCACATACATTGTTTAGACACTGAAATATTTCACTACTTATGCCACGCAAAAGTCATCTACAGTAGTATAAATCATAGAGAAAAGTCAAATTTCGAGTCCATTTGAGATAACCTGTTGACCCCTTTAAGCCAATTTTCCCACCATTTTAGATCACCTCCGAAGCTCAGAGGTTGAAAGTTGACAAGGGCCTGTTGAGTGTGTTAAAGTGAATGTGTTAAAAGATTATCAACAAATTTGAAGCAGATTTCATTTCCTGGATGACTTTATGTTTTGTTGAAGATTTATCGATCCCTGTTGCATCACTAAACTGAACTGAATTTTGACCAAACTATGTTCACCAAAAGAAAAACATAGCATTGGAGAAGTCACAGGTTAAATTGTCACTTTAATTTTGGAGCTACCATGTTTAAAAGGTTTTCAGACTTTGACACCTGTTGACCTCAGTTGACCTTTGACCTCTACCAATTCCAATAGGGTTCTTGCACTCACCAAGCTACATCATAAGTATGAAGTTCAAAAAAGATGTACCACTTGAGTTATCATATTTACAAGATTTTCAGACTTTGGCTTAAATGTTGACCACAAATGACCTATGATCTCTACCAATTTCAATACGGTTCTTGTACTCAACAAGCTGGATCTGCATACCATGTATTAAGTTCAACAAAGATGTGTTTACAAAGTTTTCAGATTTTGACCTCTGTTGACCCTCAATGACCATTGAACTTGACAGAAAAGAGTATGGTTCTTGTGCTCAATAAGACAGATCCACATACCACGTATGAAATTAATCCACCTTGAACTTTTTGAGTTACGGTGTTTACAAGCAAGAAATGAAAATGTGTCACATACACGCCCACTCACACATACCATCACCATCGCATACATTTCTTATGCCTCCGGCAAGGAATCAAAAAGGATATTAGCTTAATAGGAGTACAACACAGAATGATGAGACAAATAGTAGCAATGGAAAGCAAATTCTATGAGGAAAGAATTAAGGCTGATGACAAATTGAGCAACGCCATATGTGCCAGTACCTTATTACTGTACGTTTATATAACATAAGACAAGGATGGATAGATATTAAAATTGATGACTTGGTTGAGACTATAAGTGATAGCAAAACCAGAGGGAATTCTACAAGGATAAGAACACCAACGGTACGATTAGAAATAAAGAGGAAACCATACTTTCAACAGAGTTTGGAAAATATTGAAGAGACTATCAGAGAATGCAGTAACAGCCACAACACTCAACATATTTAAGAACAGGTTGATGGAATGCAGGATCAATAGAACTGCTATTCCTCAGAGCCATTCTCTCCGGCACTCTTCTGAGCCCCCCACTCCCCCCCCCCACCATCCACTTCCCTCTCTCTTCCTTCTTCTGCAAAGACATGAATTGTTGGAAATTGAAATGGTTGACATCTTTTTCTGACTTACTGCTGCAAATTTAAGGAGAAGTTTTTAACAACAAAATTTGTACTAAAGTTGATATTTGACCCTGTGACCTCAGTTGCCATAATAAATACCTCATGCTATTATCCTCTAAGTAGGTACGAGAGAGAAAGTCTAAGTGGTTCTAAACTGCTCTCAAACAGTTACGTGGTATAATTCTTGGGGATTGACTGGCTGGAAGGGGAATAGGCTAAAAACTTGGAAATTCTGCTCTTTCTCAACGTTTCTGGTTACGTGAGAAAGATAAGGCGTGTGATACTGCCCAATACCGAAAAGCGCCCTCCACCACAACTCGGTCCATCATGGATGGATATGCGTGAGATAAAAAGATGGAACAACTTGTACTGAAATTGTCATGACAAGCAGACGACTCATGGTAAGAAGTGTGAGTATGTTTTGAAACTGATAGAAGAAGAAAAGTTAAATTGGAGTGACAGCAAAGTGAACACAAAGATGATAGAATACCTCCTGACTTCTTGAAGCTGGAAGAGTCTATGAGACAAGGCAATCAATAAAACTTACTCACATTCTTTATAAATTAACCAAAAAAGTTGTAAAGACAAAGATAAAAATATGTGGCTAGAGCGGGATTTGAAGCAGTGACCCCAGGATTTGAAACCTCATCACCCTCTACCCGAGTGAGCAATTAAGCATGTAGTTGTTGTTGGCAATGCATATAAAGCCATATCTTTGCTTGTGACGAGGGGGGGGTGACAGTCCAAAGCCACAGTACATCTGAAGTCACTGGTTCCAAAACTGTTCTAGCCAAAACACCTCTTTAAAGTTCCTCATCAGTTTTCAGTTGTTTATTTACATAAATATCAATTTACAAAAAAATCAATGTGAAACAGCATTTAAACATTGTTAGCAACAGGTATTGCTCTGATATTCCTTCACTACCATGACTTTGGTATTGATTGGCTGAATGAAGCAGAGATAAAAGCAATGTGAGTGTCGATTCACAGGACAAACAGACAAACAAGCAGACAAACAGAAAACACCACAAGAGAAAGTGGGAGAGGTAGGGAGTGCTGTGGTCCCTCTCACTACTAATGAGGCTGCTGAAATGGCAAATCAAGTTAGAATGGTAAATCCCCACAAATGAAAAATTCTGGTTAACCACTGCTGGAAAAAAAACCACATCCTTTTCACCATAGAGCCAACACCACACTCAAACACACAAATGCATTGAATCTTTCAAATTGGTGAATGTGAGTTTTCATCATCTAACTTACGCCCATCAAGAGATCCCATATGTTCCTTCCTTTCCCTTCTTCTTAACATTAATCCCCCCCCCCCCCAAGGCCATATTCAGGCATTTTGAGATGGAGGAGCACCAAATTTTAAGGAGGGGCACAATAATTGTGTCCTGTAACGTATGAAGTTTCCATACACATGTCTGTATTGGTCCGGGGGGGGGGGGGGGAGGGCATTGCCACCCTGTAGCCTAACCTGGCTATGAGCCAGCCCTCACTCCCTCCCTTTTATAAATAAAATACAGGTTTGTTAGATCTTTGTCTGCATATCTGACCATCACAATGACCCAATTAGGTTATCAGTTCAATTACTAGACATCAAAGGACTACAAGGTCAGCAAAATTTTAAAAATATAAGCCACTCAGCTACAATTCAAACTGTTTCTGTGTATTCTGTCTTACACCTCCAAACACCACCCCCCCCTCCCCCCCCCCCCATCCATCCCCTCCCATCTCCTTTCTGAGCACACTTTTTGTTAGAATTATCTTGACAACATTATCATTCTCTTACCTTTCATTGATCTGTTAGCTAGCTTTCCACCCTTGACCATAAAGTTAAGCCTTTGTTGTTTTATCAACTCCAACACATCTGTTGTTAACTGCTGTTTGAGATCTCTAAAGGGAGGAAGCATTGGAAGGGGTAAAAAAATCAGAATTTAGAGTTTGCAAGGGTACTTGTTTTCATTAAGCACAGCTTATAATTTCATTTCATTTTTTTGTTTCTTAACAATATTAATACAGAGAAGTTAGCTAAGTGACAAAACATATCAACAACAGGGAAAATTGTGAAAGGAAGCACTCCATAAAACCCAGAGGGCTTGTCTAGTAGAGCGCTCCCATAAGTAAATAGAGAGAACAATACAAGAAAACAGTAACACTTATATCCACTCACACCAACCAATAATGATTTGTAGTAGTAATCTATTATAAACTTAAGGTACATTAAGCTATGGCAGGTTTTTACATAAGGGCACCCTTAGTTCAACTGGCTTAAGCTAACTGAAACTGGGTTACAGCATAAATTGTATCACAGCACATTTACTAATTGTTGTAGCTTAGAATATAATTCTACCCTCATTTATGGCCGATTTTACCTCCACTCAGAACAGGTGAAAGCGTTAACTTAAGGTGAATAAAGTTATGTTGGTTATTTTCATCAAAGCTAACTCAAATCAGCTTTCACCACTGAACTGCAAAACAATCCATAGAAGTTGAGTAATGACAAGTTGAAGCATACATCAAACTTACAAAACTGACGGAGCTTGGCTGTTATTGTCATCAAGACTAACTCGTCTCAACTTTCTCAGCTCCTTGATGTTTGCATAGGCGAAGCGGGTCTGAACTTGCTGCCAGAAAGAGTCCATGGATGCTGGCTTGAGAGCCAGGGCCTCCGTAATCTGTTCTTTTACCACGCTCATTACCTTTTGACGAAAACAAAATGTGTGGCAACAATAGTTAAACTTTCTTCTTCTTCTGAATATGACTACAATAGGTGTAACTCTCTTTGGCCCCTAGGAGGGGGTCCTTCAGGGAAGGCCTTTCAGAGAAAGGTTAATTATTAGAAAATGATTTCTCTGAGTGCCTATGTACAAGACATAATAAGCTTACATACATTATATAGCTAAGCTGTATGTATGGCTGAGGTTATACTGTGCCTAAGTACAAGATATAATAAGCTTACATACCTTATATAGCTAAGCTGTATGTATGTATGTATGGCTGAGGTTATACTGTGCCTAAGTACAAGACATTAAAGCTTACATATCTTATATAGCTAAGCTGTATGTATGTACAGCTGAGGTTATACAGTGCCTAAGTACAAGATATAATAAGATTACATACCTTTTGTATGTATGCCTGGGGTTATACTATGCCCAACTTACAAGATATAATAAGCTTACATACCTTGGGAAAGTCAATATGACAAGCCTTCATTTCTTTCCAGGTCTTGTGGAATAGTTTGATACAGTGACAGAAGAATTCCTCAAAACTGTCTTCCATAGCAAAGAACATTGGATGATAGCTTGTGCTCACAGTATCAGCTAGAGAAAATATAACACAAATATTGGACTTATAGTTTACTCAGCTAAGATTTTTACTGGCGCATGATGACAAGTAGTGTCTTATATGTAAAATGAAGCTAGGGACTGGAATCATGTATAGACTGGATTTGGGGTTAGTTTTACAGTAGCTAGGGGTTGGAATCATGTATAGCCTGGAATTGGGGTTAGTTTTACAGTAGCTAGGGGCAGAAACCAGCAATAAAATGATTAGTTATGGTTTACTTCTTGATGTCACGAATATGATTAAATCGTTCAATTTCCAGTGTGTGTTCCCTTTGTTTGTGAATTCTTTTGTTCACTAAAACAACCTGTTACACTGAAGAAAATTTCAATCAATTTTGATATTCTTTTTTTTTCTTTTTATATTATTTAATTTTTGTTCTAGAGTTTTGTTTCCTTTCACCAAATTCTCTCCAGTATATGTATATATTTATTATATTCATATGGGGAAAACATTCCATAAGCATGGCACTTCTTTTTATCTCCTTTTCCATGCATTTGTATAGCTAAAATATTGTATAAATATGATCATGATGAATCTTTTTTCTTCTTTTGTACCTGTCTCTTTAGATTGTATTGTATATCAAAATATTCGTTTATACTTTGTTAAACATTCATGTACTGCACAAAATTGCTGGAAATAAATTGTTGTCTTTGTCATTGTCATAAAGGAATTTCGCAAGCATACATGGATCGCTTACGTTCGTCTCCAATGTTCAGAATTTTGCAGAGGGCTTCGGTGAGAGAGATGCATGCCTGGGCAAACGGACATTGGTACTCTTCGCCTCGACCAAGATTATCATGGACCATCTGAAGCACATAATGGGAAAGAAAAAGAAATTTAATTTTTCCATTTTATCGATATTCTTTCGACCGGTGATGGGAAAAAAAGGGGTTTCAAGACCATTGTTCATTTATTTAAATCCAGAAGCTTCAATCAAGGCGGTTTCAATGGTGATAATCCTAGTAAATTAATAACAAAATGTGGCTTTTAAGACACTTTCAAATTTGTGCGTTATTTTTCTTTGTTGGAACAAAATTGCTATCCTGTAGTGAAAAATCCTGGGAAGGAACCTGTCGTCAAGTTACTGCCTTAGTCATTGGATCAATGTTACAGTGACATCATGTTTCTACCTGCGTGTAATTCTCTGTGTGTTGATTTGAGAGATGGGACCAACACTGCAGCCCCAAGACGCCTGGTGGTGTGGTCTCAAAGTCTTTGGCAGGGTCAGATGGGTCCTGTAGGTTAATCAAAGAGTCCTTGTATTGCTCTATTATGAGAATGCTGAGTGAAATATTAAATCAAGGAGTCCTTGTATTGCTCTTTTATGAGAATGCTGAGTGAAATGTTTACTCGAATGTTCCTCTCAAATTGTTTACAAACAACTATTAGAATAGAAAATTTAGCTGAAATAGCTCTTTCAGAAACTTATTCAAACACATGCCTGGGATATATATATATATCAGAACATTGCTCAGAAGAAAATATTCTATCATAATACAAAATAATAATGCAATATCGAATCATGTTTGTTATTTATTTATCCTACAAATGAAAATTGTGTACTGTAAAATCCTATACAGAGCAACAACACCAATAGCTACTTAAGGACAAATAAATAATATGAACAAAATGGTGACCAATCAATAATGATTTTATTTTGCTATTCCTTTTTTACTGGGGGGGGGGGGGGG
>JAIPMN010000673.1:11830-29740 GCA_020650975.1 Apostichopus californicus | reverse complement strand
TGGAAATTAAAAAAATCGAGAGGAATAGCAGTGGTAGACTAGTCTAAACCTTTTCGTTTTCTGGTTTAAAATTAAATGTATGAGCATGAGGATTTACAGTTTATCACCAGTTTGCAGTTACAGGCTGGTTGTAAGAAATTTATAACCTATGAAAAATAAAATTTCTTGAGAAAGATGATCCCAACTTTGTTTTATAAATATTTTAGAAAATTACACCTGGGAAACATTTTTTTAGAAGTAAATTAACATCACCATTGTACACTTTTGTCGCACCAAGTTGCATCTGAGGACATTCAGCAATAGTAAATTTTCCACCCCCTCCCCTTAGACCCCTCCCCATATCACTCTAACGCCACTTTGGCCCCTCCCAAACAAAGGCCCTGGATCCGCAAGTGCTTCACGCTAGAGAATGTAGCATAGGGCACCTATTGAATTTCAATCATTCTTCTGTTTCACTGCTTTTCTACATCACAGTGGAAGTGAGAGACGGGAGGGGGGGGATATCGGATGGGGCGAGTAGGGCGAGGTGGACCGGGAGGTGGTGCGGGGCTGAACAAAGGGTAGATGGAATATGACCCAGCAGGAGAAAATATACCTCCTTCCACGAAGTGATGTTTCTACCAAACAACAGACGATTCAAAACAGTAGCAAGAGGGTTTTAGTTTTTAACCATTTTATATTGAAACAGTTTGGCATATAATTCTATAATGCACTGGTTGTTCTATGTACACGCTGTACAGAAGGAACCAAACCAAATGAAAAAAAAAAAAAAATTGTGAAAAAAAATTGCTTATAAGAATCTGTCTCTTTTGATAAATACAAGCAGAACAATTCAATACAAACCAGCTTCAAAATGTTGATCCTTTGTAACATACATTAAGTATAAAAAAATTGGGAATTAAAATGGGAAAAAAAGGCAAAAAAAATTCACAACAATTTCTAACAACATATATTCCATTTTTTACTGTAAAATATTCACACAGATTCTCTTAAATAGGCCAAAACAAAAAAATAATGTTTAATTTAATTTCTTATATCCTCTTTTATTCTTATACTGTTAAGAGGGGTCATTGGATAATCCTTAAGGCATCCGTAGTTTTCCAAACACTGTGTCCGTTGGCTAGTACACTCCTCGATACACCATTTCATTCCGTCCTAACGACAGGTTTTCTATTTTCTGTCATACTTGAAATGGCTCTGAACTGAAAGGCATCTAAACCCGCTGTAAAGAGACTTCTCCGGACTTGAAATAAAACATGTCAAATTCTTTCGCTACTTCCAAGGTTAAAAATAGGCTTTGCAATTCTGAGATTAAACATAGGGTGCTGTGTGTTACACAAAGCAAAAGTGATCAGACTGTATGTTAAAAGGAAAAAACATACTCCAAAATGCTACAGAAAAATTGAGATGTAACACTTCCTGCTTCTACCTACTTGTTATTTTTCTAATTTCTCCAGATTAAACACAATTCCCCCACCCCCCCCCCCCACCCACCCTTTCTTCTTCTGTTATGATATCAAGTTGAAGAGTGTTCTGAGCTTATCAGTATTTAGCTGTTTAGTTAAAGTAAAACCACTCCTTGATTATACAACAGACATTTTACTTCACTCAAGTAACACTCATTATGTACTTTTAACTACATTTCGAATAACTAGTGTAAGTTTAGAGTAAAGACACCACTTCCTTCCTGATAAGCGGAGGTGGTGTCCACTGCTATGTTATCAGTGATTTCAGTGTATGTTTTTGAAGCATAGAAGCTACCCCTTGATGACACCCCACATGTGTGGAGAGTATTTATCAAAGGGGGCCAAAAAAAAAAAAAAACAGTAATTACTGATTCATATTACCCAGTACAATTTTTAAAATTTTATATCTGAAGTTTTCAAATAAGTTATCTGAATGAGAACGTTATCTCTTAATAATCCACACTTCTTGTTATTGTCTGTGAAACTGGAATATAACCAAAACCCCTTTCCCATTAATCCTCACCCCCCCCCCCCACCTACAACCCGAAAAATCAGATCAACCAATCAGATTGTATCCCTAATGTTACTAGAGTATAAATCTTGTCTTATTTTCCATTTCAGTGCTCATGGTCAAAACCATCAATTTTCTGATTTTAAAACATTACCCCGCAACTATTTATCAGTGATGCTAACGACACACAGTTTTACAAGAAAGGAAAAAAGACAATAGAAAAAAATGAAGATATTTCTAACTTAAACTAATATTGCACAAGCAACTGAATTCTTTTCATACATTTTACAAAATTTTTGTTTTACAAATCCAGGATAAAGAACACTGTCGAGTACCTTTTCGATTCCCCTTAATTGTTTACTTTTAAAACTAACAAAAACCAACAAAAGTTTAGGATGTACTGGTAGAAATTTCTGGCCACTGGAGTCTCCTGAGGGGAGATCGGAGTAAACGGTCTTCAATTTGCAGAAATGAAGAAATAGTACAATTTGATTTTAAATTAAACAAACACTCTTTGAACACCCAACGAATATAGAGAGACATTACCTGATCAGAGACGGGGTATATTTTCACCACAAGAACAGTCCATGGGTAAAAACCACACACACAAACAGAAGCATCTTGCTATGGTGTTGCTGTTATCATCTCATTTCATGATCACAGATAGCTTGAAGGTAGCACATGACCATATCATTCTCCTTTCTTTACTAATTGCTCTATCAATGTTTCATTCAGTAATTTTTTTCAATTTTTAAAGTTCTGTTAATTTTGGTTACAGGATTTCTTGGGGTACACTTCGGACGATTGTAAAAGTATGACCGGCATATCCGAACGGATGCTTTGTAAGATGAGATTTCTGGTACGTTAACAAAATGTTACGACATGCTATGTGTATGCCAACCGTCGCTATGACGATGGAAGGTTAAGAGATCTGCTATCGGGTATGCCCATTACCATGAAGGCAATCATGATTCTTTGAGTTAACGAATGCCAACTATCCAAATAACACTGGTGGTAGTTTATGAGTTGTGCTGTCGTATATGTTATTGGAATGCTATGGTACTGCCACTTGAAGTGAATCTACTTGCTGATGGATTTGAACTATTAAACCCAGTGACATAGGGTGTAGGTCAGTACGGTGGGAAGTTCTCAGCCACCAAACCAAGGTATGTTAAGAATTCAGCTATCATGAATGTTTCTTGATGTGCTCAAGTGTGTTACATTCCATAAATGATATGTCATTCAGTGCAACTTGAAGGTGATCCTCTCAATTTTTTCTACGACCCTGATCATCTTAACGTTGAAAGAAATAAAGGTAATCAAATTTTGAGCAGCCACAGTTGGGACCACTTGCCAATGTGCTTATACCACTGTATACTGTCCTCCCATACCATGCTTCAAAGCACTAGTACTGGGAGTATGAGCAGTTCCTCGCATTTATTCCCATAGAAAGGTACTGCCCATACTCTCAGTACAAGTGCTTTGAAGCATGACATGAAAAAACAGTAAATAAAAAATGATGTCCAAACTGATATTCTTGATATTTGTATACAATGACCTCTTGGAAATGTCACAACTTCACAACTGGCCAATCTGTCATTCTGAAACCTAGATCAAAGTATCCACATAACATTGCAAACAGACTCTCCATTTAACACCTTCTTCATATAATATCATACACAATAATACTAACGATACCTTTCTTGAAGACGATATTGGTAATGAGTAATGTTACACTAAATCTGCTTTTCACCTATACGTGAATAGTTTGATAGGATTAAGATGGGATTACAATAATATAACTTTACCACTATAAAATTGTGATTGGTCGAAGAAAACGCATGTCACCGGCTTGTTTTCAGCGTCATTCCAGCTGTTTACACCCGAGCAGTATGTTCAACCCCCTACATCAATTTCAACATGTTATTGCCTACTTTGCACTCAAAAAACGCATGGTGCAAGTTACTTGCCAAGGCGGGTGCAATTTCCGTAAAAATGTAAAGTGTACAAGCTTTTAAAAAGTCAGCTGAATAATCAACAAATGCAAAAAAAAAAAAAACGAGAGATGATTAATGACAAACAGCAGTCAAGTTGAGATGTTTGGTCAGAGCTTACCAAAGTAGTGAAAAATATAGACTTAAATTTCATTTTGTCCAAGTGATTTTTCAAGTTGTTTGTGGATTACAACATGTCCTCTTACAATAAAGACTTTGTCATCCCTTAGCATGATTATATTATATAAAGGACTCTTGCAATGGAGTACCTCAGTATATTCAGATATGGATATACCTCCGCATAATATCGAAACATCTAATTGCCTTTCAATTATCTCCATCTGGGAACTTTGAAAACAAAACTGTGCAATTCAGTATTTAATGAACGAGAATGTAAACCGTTTTCATTGCCTTTCAGAACTGACTATATAGGCGTCATACCCACTGAATATGAGGAATCCCGGTAACATACCGGGTATTCAACCACTTTTCTGTTATTCCGTATAACAGCTCCTGCACCAACTCCAACAGCATCATACACACATTAAAATTATTGCAAAATCTCTGTCCCATTCCAATGGACAACTTTCAGTCCCTGAGCAGGGCTAATATGCCCTTTTCCCTATACCTGGCCTGGTATGCCAGGTCGGCTTAGTGCCGACCTAAGATTGACCTCTGACTGACATCATCCTGACATCATCCCGTCCAGGTCGAGCATCCTCTTCGTCATTGTTAGCCATGCATCGTTTCCCTTTTTATTGCTGTCACGTCACCACCTGGCTAAGAAATTGTAGGCTATTGGAAATGCTCGTTTCTTCCTTGGTGTCTGCCGGAGGCCTCACCTCCTTCACTCTCCTCCTCCTCTTACGATGCGGCTGTCGCTTCTCCCCATCCGCCGAGAGGTCGCTCTCCTCCGAGAAGCTCACGTAGCACAGCTCCCTCTTCTCCGACACGTTTCCTTTCGGCGAGGGACAGTCGAAAGGTGATGAGAGCACCCCGCTGGATGTACTATGGTTGAGTTCTCGAGTTACACTACTGGCCTTTGAACCAACCTTGGGACTGTTGAACAGAACTTTGGGTTGGTCTTCGACTGCAGTATCAAAGTCAAACACATCCATGTCAGGTTTCTTCACTTCCTTAGCGACGACCCCAACTGTTTTCCTTACTTCTGTAGACGTGAACGAGTCTGATCTTGCAACTTCCTTAGCAACTTCCACATCTGATTTCTTTACTTCCTTAGCAACCTCCGTATCTAATTTTGTTTCATCCTTAGAAACCTCCGCTTCTGATTTATTGCCTTCCCTAGCAACATCTGTATCCAAGTTTCTATCTTCTATCACTGCAGCAAGCGTTTTATCTACGTGCTTTTCTCGAGGATGGTCTGAGGGCGTCTCTAAGTGACCTGCCTGTGAATGTCCATCTTTTATGGAGTGATCCTTGGCCATGTTAGACTTGAAGGATGGACTGAGTCGTGACTTTGGAATACGTAGCTTAATCGGTGTCTGCACCTGTTCCCGCCTGTCTACACCCTCTTCTGTTTCGGCATGCTTCTTCTTCGCCTTGGGCTTGAAATAACGGTCTATCGTCGTTATCTTGAGCTTCAGCCCGTTCCTGGGTCCGTCCGATGATTCCTTCACGCATAGAGTACTGCTTTCGAGTATGTTACTGATGATGTGGCTGCCATGTGAATGTCCCTCCTTGTAAGGAGACTTCTTTTTCTTCTTCTTCTTTTTCTTCTTCTGAGAGAACTTCCCCCAGTTTCTGATGACCAGCCTTCCGTCAGCGCCTTCAATCTTGAGGTCGGAGTGAGAACTGTGCTGAGACCCGGCATCGTCACCATCGTCCCCAGACACTGCTGCATCAGCAGCAGCTGGCGCATCTGCAAGAATTTGATTGTCCTGGTCTACAGTGATCTTGTCACCATTATTCTTGACATTCTCCAGCTCTGATAAGGACGACTTGGTGTCAGGTTCCACAATGGCACCGCCACTCTCTTGCTCCACTGGGAATCCATCGGCTCTCTGACCTTTGTTGCCTGATGACTCAGCATGGTTAAAGTCATGGGGTGATGCTTCTCCCATCTTCATCTCATGTGGTTCCTCGTCCTTCTTCACGACTTCTTCACGGGATTCCTCCATCTCCTTCTTCAATATTGACAAGGAGGTGTCTTCGTCATCTGTGTCTTCTTCCTCTGCAGCCTTGACATCCTTCCTCCGGGTACGTAGAGAGGCCCTCCTTTCATTCAACGGACCTTCCTCCTTCACTTCCTCTTCAACTTTGGCTGCTGCCGCCTCCTTTTCCATTGTTCTTACACGCACCGACCTTCGTCTGCTTCCTTCTTGTTGGTCAGACTCTGCACCTTCTCTGTCGGTCGGTCCCTGAGTGGTTTTCTTGTCCGTGTCATTTGGCTTGGAATCATCGACTGGTGACGATTTGGATCTCCTGAGTTCCTGACCTACAAGGGTAGAGTGTGATGACTTTTCTGGTTCACCTTCCTTGTTTTCCAATCTGGTTTTACTACCCGACAACCATCTCCTCTTGATGGGATTTATCTCAGATGGATTACTGTTCAATGAGTTACTCCTAGATACTACAGATGTCCCTTCCTTTGATACACTCTCTTTTATTTCCTCCTTATTGTGCACTGTGACTTTCTCTTCCTTCACTGGCTCGGTCATAATCATCGCCTCCTCCTCCTCCTTTTCCAGAATAGGGGGAGCCTCCTCAGAGAGTTTGCTGGATTGCCCACTTTGGCTATCCCCCGTTGCCACTCTTGGACTCTTTGGCAGTTTAATCGGTGCTGGTTGATCCTCATCCTCATCACTGGTGAAATCGAACACGCCTCCTTTGGTCTTACTCTGCGGTTCCTCCTTCCCAATCTTCTGCCTCCTTGATCGCCTGGCAGTTTTCTTCTTTGTACCCTGAGGACTGGACTTCTTCCTACCATCCTTTCCATGTTTTAATGGTGACCCCCGAATGTGCTTATTGAACTCATCAGCCAATAAATGTCTCTTGGATATTCCTCTGTTGCTGACTTCGTCTCTCCTGGGTGATAACATCGACGACTTACTGTTTGCTTTGGTTTTACTGATCGGATCCACAGTTTTCTTTGGAGGCTCCAATTTTGGCTGCAACTCATTCTCCAGGCAAGGACTAGCTGCTACTGCCGAGTTCGTCTCTAATCCTGAATCTTTCCCTCCCGTCTTCACTACAGCTGTGATGTTCCAATTTTCGTCAACCTTTTCCTTCTCTTTACTCTTTGCTGCAACGGCAGTATTACCGTCTGGCTCTGGGACCTTCTTCCGGTCCCTGAGGCGTCTAGAAAACCTCTCTCTGTCGCTTCCTTCTTTCTCCAGACTGTTTGCACCATTCTCTTCAGGTCTTAAGTTAGAAGATGAATCAATCTCTGAGGTATCCTCTTCAGCTTTATCTCCAAGATCTGAAGATATTTTCCCCTCACTTGAGTTTGTCTTCCAATCGGCCTTTAGGGATGGGTCATCACTTAAGGTTGATGGGTTGTGTTCAATAGTTGGTTGACTCCCCTCTGGTTTGACATTATCTGGTACCGATGAACAATCTACTTCTGGGACCTTATCTTGAGATCCTGTGTCAAGAGCACCACCGACTGGGGCTTTAATTCTCACCTCCCTTCGACGCTGAGTAAGGGAACGTGATAGTTTTTTATGGAAATAGATGCCATTTTCTTGACTTAGGGACGGATCGTTTTTATCGAGGACCTGCATAATTTCTTTATCCTTGTCTTTCTCGACTAAATCCTGAGTCTGTGGAGCATCGTCTTTTTGAGGAGGCTCATCAGAAGTCGTCTTTGGTTTGGCAACCAATCCTACGTTATCCCCCACGAAGCGGTTGAACTGGCTGAATGTTGCTGGAATCATCGGTGGCCTAGGGGCAACAAACTCTGGAAGATCAGAGGGATTCCAAACGAACCCACTAACTTTTGGCATGTTATCTAATATATCTCGCCAGCTGCCTTCAGATCTTGGAGGGTTAGGTTCTGCTTTGCTGAAAGGTTGAGTAGTTTTAGATGCCTTCACTTCAAATAAGTTTTTGCTTGTAACCTTGCCTACTTCCCCTATTGTGAATGGCTCCATGAGCTGTTTACCAGGTAGAAGGGGAGGCGATTCTTCCCAAACATTTCCAGGTAGTACTATACTGTCTTTGGACGGTTGTTTCCACAGTCCACCAGAAACACACCTGTCTTTGGGTGCTGCTTCCCATAAGCTGCTCTGAGCCCTTCCATCTTTGGGAATCAGTGAGCTGAACAATGGCAATTCACTGATAGGAAAATTCAATTGACTTGGAAAGGGTGTGTCTACTTGCAAGCTGTTATTGCGTTGCAACCTTCTCTGTATGGTCCTTGGGTCCTGAGTTTGACCGGGCACTTGTCCAGGGGCACTCTTACGTCTGACAGAAACGCCTAAGTTCTTGCTTGCTGGGACTTGTGCTGCTCTCCGTAGACCCCAAGGCAGTATGTCGGATGGAGGTGGTAGGATAAGTTTACCATCCTCAGCAAATGGCTCTCTGGGATCTACTAATGGGTTGATAATTTGATGGACACTTGGCACGTCAACCTTCTCATCGTCAGGAAAGAGGGTGGGATTAACTCCTGCTCTCAAACCAAAAAGACCCAAATCTTGCGGTTCCTTCATTGATATTTCTGTGTTGAACATACTAGAGTCGACAGATGACCGTAAGGTGCGAGTAGGCACTATTTTATCTGGTTGCTTACCGTTTGACGGCATGGACTGTCTCCTTGCACTTGTTCTCCTACCATCACTAATTTTTCCTTCACACTGTACCTTTGGAGCATCCAAAACAGTCTGCGCATGGGTACGGTCTGCTACCATCTCGAGAGTTGGCACATTGAAATTCCTGGCGAAATTGGCTTCACTGACAATTTGGTGATTGAAGCCAACAAAAGCGTCCTCCGTTTTAGCAGCCATTGGTGGGCGCAACAGTTCCAAGACGGGAGGAGGGAGGTCTGATGACGAGGAATCTGACACCATGTCCGCCATCTTTTCTAGGGATGACTTTTGACCTGGCCACAATCCATCTATAGGAATAGTTTCAGGTGGGCCTAACGGGGGCATGTCATCAGATCCAGTCCTACTTAGATCTTCAGTCGAATTAAGTGACATCTCTGGAAACGTGTTCTCCCCGACGAGATGTGTGGTGGTATTAATGTTTGATCTGAGCGAAGGGATGTTTCCATTGAAGGACTCGATAGATACGACAGCTACAGGTTCTACTCCTTTCGTCGCCTCTGTATGACAAGAGACTTCAACATCCGTCTCTTCCTTAGCGGCATGAACTTCAGTTCCTGTACTTGGCATTTTGACAGACTCCTGGTTTGCCTCGACGATCTTTAAGGATGCACCTGAACCAGTGGACGCACTTTCTCTCCTGCTCCGTCTTGTCGAAGTCGAGCTCTTTCGTCCGGTCTTTGCCTCAACATTTGAAACTTTGTGTGCAAAAGACTCTGAGATACTTGGTTCGACCAGCAGCGGTTTTGATTCTTTGTTGGGTCTCTTCCGTGTATTATTCTTTGTGGCAGCATTTTCCAACTTTAAAGAATGATTGCTCTCCTTCGCCGAATTTCTTGCTCTCCTAGCCACTTTTGGTTGATCTGTCTCTTTATCTTTCTTCTTATCTGTCCCCTCTTTTACTTCAAGACAAAGCCTATCATCAGATATTGGTAAAGATAATTCATGGTTGCTGCTAGGCCCACTTTTGGAATCGTGTTCACACAACCTGTCATCAGATATTGGTAAAGATACTTCATGGTTGCTGCTAGGCCCACTTTTTGGATCGTGTACACACAACCTGTCATCAGATATTGGTAACGATAATTCAAGGTTGCTGCTAGGCCCACTTTTGGAATCGTGTCGCATTTCTGAAGCATCTCTTCTATCATTTACAGGACTAATTACACCTCTCCTCAAGGCCCTACCATGGTTAGCTACTATGTCATTCGAATAAATTCCTTTATCTCTACCGACAGGAAGTTCTCGTGCAAATGTGGGTGTTGGCGGTCTGTCACATGATTTTCTGGAAACTTCAACTGCTGGTTCATCAGCTGAATGCTCAGACAAACTTTTCTCACTTTTCCTTCTTGACTTACTCAAGCTAGAATCAACTTCTCCTTTTTCTTGGCTTAAGGTGTTGTCAACTCTACTGGACTGAAGTCTGGCTACTGCCGATGGTGTAACCACCTTACTTCTCCTTTTACCCGATGACCTAGCTAACCTGGTGTCTTTCTCGTCAGACTCGTCCAATGAATCTGCAAGTGAGCTCCTATCCGAGGATAAGGATCCTCTCCGTCGTGAAGCTCGGCTCAGCCCTGTGAAGGTCTTGGAGGCACTTTTATTCACAGAATCTGCCGATGGAGGAGGTTGAGACAGGGTCCCTCTCCGTCTCCTCTTTGACTTGGGCGTGCTGTCTGGATCATCCGTAGATTCAGAGTCAGCCTGGGAACCTCTCTCACTTGAAGCGGAGCTAGCTCGTCTCGATAGCCTTCTCCCCTCCGCCGCCTTGAAGAGCTCTTCGCTGGGATCCAAATCGAAGATGGACACTGGTTCATTTGTGTCCAACCCTTTGTCAATATGTAGGGTATCATCAATACCTTGGACATCAAATATTGATGTTTCCTGGTTGGCAGCTGAGGAGACATCATCACTCATTGATGTCTTCTTCCCCATCTCACCAATCTTCTGCTTTGACCTTCCTCTCTTAGTCACTACATCACCATCATGTGGACTTTGAACTTTAACTGTGTCTTCTCCATTATGCAAACAAGTTGAAACCTCTCTATGTTCCTTGGCAAGTTTTTTGCTCTCAGCATCTTCATGCTTTCTCCTTGATCTCTGCACTGACTTTGATTTGTCCCTATTGTCATGGCTTTGGTTTTCCCCTGGCAAGACTGGCTGTTCTTCTAGTTTTGACTTTCGATGCATTTTCTTTGCATCAACCTTCCTTTTATCACCTTCTTTCAGCGATTGTGGTAGTTTTTCTTTCTTGTCAATCTGCTTCCTGAGCGGGTTATCAATTCCTTTACTCAAGACTGGTGGTTTATTTTCCTCCTTCCTACTACTTGGCTTCTGCTTCCCTTCCCTAGTTTTAGATGAACCAAGGTCTCTCTTTTCCTTCGAGCTCAACAACTTTCTCTCATCTTCCTTTTGTGCTCTTTCACCATTTATCTTTCTGCTCTTATGAGATTTTGTTCTCTCCTTTTGCCCTTCATCCCTGGTTCTGTCATCCCTTGATGTGTGACGAGATTCTTTCTTGCTAGCGACCAATTCCTTTTCGGATGAATCCTGTTCCATCCCACGGGCAGTTCTGTTAGGTTGATTTGACTGCTTCTTTTGAGTTTTGTTGCTCTCTGCTTGAGATAGGGAGTGTCTTTGTTCACTACTCCTCTGTCTCACCTCCCCATTTTCTTTCAAACCACTTCCAACATCTCTTGATGACCTTGTATCATCTAACACCTTTTTATTTTTCCCTGCCAAGAACCTGTTATCTACAGAGGCTATGTTGTCTTTCTTGTGTTGCTGCTTCTTGGCAACTTTCGATGTCATATCGTTATGTCTCTTCTCCGCACTTTTACCTGAGATGGAATCCAACCTATCCTCACTATGATGGTTAGACCGATGTTCCCTGCTTAGCTCATTGCTTTTTCCTTCTTTAGCTTTCTTACTGTCAGACTTCTTCCTCTGATGATCTTTAGGAGCCAAGTCTGGGCTCCTTTTCTTCTCTGGTTTGTGCTGCTCTTTAAATTTTGCTTTTGAAGTTTCCCTGATACTGTCCAGACCAGTCTGCCTGGACTTCCTTTTCTTTTTGCTTTCATCGTTCGTCTTAAGAGAAACCCTTGTCTGTGATTGGAATATATCCTGAGCAAGGACTTTATCTACAAGCTTTTCGTCTTCTGGCCCAAGTTGAAAGGGCTCCTTACCGAGTATGTCTTCCAAATTGTCCGACTTTGAACCAAACAGATCCCCGTGTTCTTGCCAATCGGGAAGTTTCCCGTCGAGGCCACTGAGTAATCTCTCTGCTGCCAGGAATTCCTGTTCTTTCAAGTTGTTCTCAATCCCATCAGTTAGAGGAGTTAATTTATTTTTCATGTCTTGGCTGGAGATCTTTACATCAAAGATTTCATTGGCCAGAAAATCAGCTGCATTCTGATCTTCGGCATGTCTTTCAATGAAATCTTCAAATCTGCTTCTGGCATGTCCTTCTTCGAATGGTGTCAACGGAGCTAACGTTCTATCACCCAGTACTTCTTGCAGGAGGAATTCGGCAGCATTCTTGTCCTCGTCATGCCTTACCTCCTTCTCCGACTGTACCTTCCGTTGCTCAGAAGTTTGCCAATATGTCCACTCCTCTTTGACCTCCAGACCTTGCCCTAAAAAATGATTCTTTGGGTCTTCTTTTATGACATGATTTTTTGTGTGAATCGAGTCAGCGCCTGCACTCTTCTTTTTCCTTTCAAAGGTATTCTTACGTTTGGCATCTTTGAAATTCTTGCGATCCTTATTATTGATGGAATGTTTGGAATCTTTCTCTTTCTTTTCGATGCTTTTCCTTTTGGCAGGTTTGTGATCTAGTTTATGATTCTGAACAGAATTCGGTTTTTCCTTTCTATGAAATGTTTTTCGATCATTCTGATCCAATTTATTCTGCGACACCGGCCTCTCTTTGAGTTTCTCCGACTTAAGAGATTTCATCGGCGTCTTTCCTTTGACCTTCTTGGTCATATTTAAATTTCCCTTCGAAGGTTCTGAATTGTTCTTTCCTACTGAGTCAGTTTCACTGCTCTCCCTATCCGGTGTATCACTAACATGTTTTGTCTTCCTCTCGGGTGTGACATCTCGGCTTTCACCTTCATCGCCACCGTCATTCCCGCCTGGAGAACTCTTTGACGATGAGTCCGACAGATGGGAAGTTGGTGTTCCTCCCTTCCTGGATCTGATTTCATCTTCATATATTAATTTACCATCCATACTGGATACCCTTCTATGCTTTACCCCTCTTGTATTGCTAGAGACTGGCCCTTTCACTTGCGCTAGTTTTTCCTTTAACCTAGCCGCTACCTCAGCCTCTTTCTTCTTCCTAGCTGCGACCTTCTCTCTCTTCTTCTTGTCTCTCTCTTTCTTGGCTTCCATCTCGAGATCGGAATCGTCTTCTGAAGTTTCATCGTCGTCGTCGTCGTCGAACATAAGCTTAGGTCCGTCCGACGGTATCGATAGCCATTTGTTCAGTATGACGTCCTCTGACATCGGGAAAGGTACCCGAGCACTGATCTCCCCAGCTCTGGCTGCCCAGTCTACCTCCTCATCTGTAATTCTGGTGAGATTGCCATTGAAAAATTCACACTGCTTTTTGAAGAGACCTTCCCGTAGACGCAGCATCTGGCGGCTGAGTTTTTCTCTCCTCTGGACCATGTAACAGAGATTACGAACCTGAAGACAAGAGAAGCCATATTTCAAAATTTAAGAGGAGGAAATGTGAGTGAAAATTTCAAATTTATCGTTGGCATGATCTATGAAAACGTTCCAGTGACAAATGTTTGTCCTTTCTACACAATGTTGAGCATCTGAAAAAATCCCAACCTCATAGCAGGTTTCATCACAAAGACATCCATTTTCGTTTCTAAGGCTTTTTGATATTTCATGAATGAATGGTAAAACTGTCAATTATCATCTGTGTGTAAAAGTTAGTTGGCCTGAGATTTTGATCCTAGCAGGATCTTCTTCAGAGGCTAAATGAAAAGTTACAGTAACAGAAGGGACAAATACACGCACAGAAAACAGTGTTCTGTGCGTGTGCTTGTCTGTATTCTGTGCATGTATTTGCCCCTTCTGTTACTGTTACTTGTCATTTAGCCTCTGAAGAAGATCCTGCTAGGATCGAAACGTCAGGCCAACTTACTTTTACACATTCTCTTACACAGGCTCTTTAGTGGATGAGCAGTTTGCTAACAGTTTTATGTTATTTTAATTATCATCTGTCAAAGCTATAGATCTTCAAACAATAGTATTTATAGTTAGGAAAAAATATTTAATGAACAGAGTTTGAACCTAGCATTGTGAAACATATCTGTCTTCCCTTTGAATGTTATGCTGAAAGCAACACCCCTCAAACAGTTGAAATAACTATTCTCAACCAATGCATAAAAACCCAAACTAACAAAAAAAAAAAAAATGAGGCACTCTTATAAAATAAAAACCTACTTTTCAGAAAAATACAATTTGTGACATTATTTTTTCTTAGAGTTAAGTCAGGGATTGCATTGCAAAACAGGTCCATAATTACTCTTTGCAATATGATTATCATTTTTCAAGATTTTATTCAGAACAATGAATAATATCATCAATCAATGCTTATTAAAAACAAACTCTGAAAAGAGGAATAGAACTCACTCTCTCGAGATCTTGACGAAGATGAACAAACATTTTCATCCTGGCGTGGAGATTGTACTCTTCACTATTCTTGTCCTTGTCATCTTCACGAGGAAAGTTTAGAAGCGGTTTGTTGAAACCAGACTGCAACAGGGAAAACAAAATATAAACTTTATGAATATCTCGATAACTAATTCAAACCAATATTGCTAATCCTCAACAATGACTAATATTTAAGATAAATAAAGAATGTTTGGCACTGAAATATGTTGTGGGTAAAATGGTAGGAACAGAGAAGTGTTTTTAATGCAAAGGTGAACCTTTTGGATCTGCTACAGTTATTTTCAATATCAACACATTACAGACTCTCCTAACAGAACATGCAAAGATGTTCCCACACTGCTAGCCTGACTCCCAAATGTCTACAAGTTCAAAAAAGTGCATGCCAGTGTTCTTGTGGATCGGTTTACGTAAGATTTACAAGAAGACAACTTATACTGCTCTCCATCGCATCTTTCTAATCAAAGATACTTGAATGATGTTCTATGCGAAATCTCTAAATGTAGAACCAGCTTCAACAGATAAGAAAACTGATTTCAGCCCCAATTCCTATATATGAAAAGTAGGCTTAAGTAGATCCCTATGCTGTAAAAAGTGTCATAAGTCTAGGCTAAATTATATTACGCCTGATTTGAAGAGCAAGGAACGGTCCACAGATTTTACACGTCTGTCATGAAATTAATGCGGCAAAGCTAGAAATCAATTTCTGTTTAAGCACATCTGATATTGTGAGATATGAAACTACAAATGGAACCAAAGTGTGGCTCTTCTGAACATGGATGTACCTTTCTCTTCAGCTTCCAGTACTCAAAGACTAAATCAGCAATCTCAATATCATCCTTGAAGTTCAAACTGGTGGCGACTTCTTTCAGCTTCACATATTTTTGAAACTCTTCTGTGACCCTCTGGATTCTGAAAAAATAAACAACCAGTTTCATGACAATATTGCAAAGTAAAACAAGGTCTGATTTTAAACTGTCAATTAAAATACAAACTTCTCAATAGCACGACTGCAAACGCTAAAACACTTGGTAGCTCATACAGAATGACAGCAAAATTTAAGAACTTTTCCCAAATATATAGTTTTCAGGCAGCTCAGAACGTTAAAGGAATTTGGAGGGGTATCCTTACAGAAATTTTGCAGTTGAGTTGTTGACCTTATTTAAATACCTCACCAATCCTTAAAGGATACATAACCCCAACCATTACGTATCTTTTGCTTAATATGTGACAGACACCTTTGTGAAGAAAAAAAACTACCAAATACAATTAAGAAAATCTTGGTCCATTTGGCAAATTTCCTACTTTAATGTGTCATGTCTGGGAACAATCATTTTGTAAATCTGACATGACAAGGATCTGAAACCTTCTTCCCTCTCATATTTCCCTTTCATATTTTCGAGGCAGAATTTTGATGCCAACATTAGGTCATGTTTCAGAGAACTTTTAAGAATATTTTAGATTCAGCATTTGCAATACCCATCTCCATAACAGAAAATAAACATTGTATTTAAATAAACAAAAACGTTAGAACGATGAAGCAAGTGTGGCTCGATGATGTCATATTTAGACTTGATCAAGTCTTCAGCTTTGTGAAGAAACATTAAATCTGTGACAGCTCTCATATGGAATGAGACTTTTCTTAAGCTGTTTGGGGAAGTTGTTGATAACAGTTATGTCTATCACATGGACCAATGATGATGGTTAGGTTTGTGTCTCCTTTCTGAAATGGGCAATTGGTTAAAGGAAACTGAAATACACCCATGATAGGAATGTGTTTAATACAAATCTCACTTTCACCTCACACCCCCCTCCCCCCCCCCCCCCACCACCAACCTCCCTCATTTCTCTTTGATCCAGTCTTGAATTTGGTAAAGTACAAGTCCCCGCTTAAGAAGTAGTCAGATTCTTGCTAGGACATAGAATTCATGTATACCTCACAGCTCTCGCATTTGCCTTCTCCTCTTCGCTTTTCTTCCTGGGAGTGGGTCTGACCGTTCCATCAAAAGACGGAGACCTCCTACCATTTGTATGCTTCACACAAAAAGACTGTTAAAAGAGACCAAAGGATGAACGATATGAGTCATGTATTATCAAGCAATGAATAACATTACATTACATTTGTATGCTTCACACAAAAAGACTGTTAAATGGAACCAAAGGATGAACGATTTGAGTCATGTATTATCAAGCAATGAATAACATTACATTACATTTGTATGCTTCAGACAAAAAGAATGTTAAAAGAGACCAAACGATGAATGATTTGAGTCATGTATTATCAAGAAAATGAATAACATTACATTACATTTGTATGCTTCAGACAAAACGACTGTTAAATGAGACCAAAGGATGAATGATTTGAGTCATGTATTATCAAGAAAATGAATAACATTACATTACATTTGTATGCTTCAGACAAAACGACTGTTAAATGAGACCAAAGGATGAACGGTGTATGAGTCATGTATTATCAAGCAATGACTAACATTACATTACATTTGTACGCTTCAGACATAAAGACTGTTAAATGAGACCAAAGGATGAACTGTGTATGAGTCATGTATTATCAAGCAATGAATAACAGTACAATAAACAGATGACTTAGAAACATAATTTCATCTGATGCAGAATTACCAATTTCAAAATCAAATTTAAATTATTAGTACAATTCAGAACACCACCAGCATTTGTCATAAGTAAAGTTGGTTTAGACTCAAATACTTGTTCTTTCAAGAATATAACTTGGTTTCACATATCTACTTTGCTTCAAAATAAATATAACAATGAATGGAATCATAAAATACTCTCTATGTAGTTCTCCAATTTACTGAAAATTATGGGAAAATGGCTAATATTTTTGATCGTTTGTTTTCTTACTTTGAGAAAAAACCCAGCAAGTCTGCTAAAACTGGATATAAATTACAACTCACACCAGGAAGCTTACTTAAACTAAATGCATGCCGTAATCTTATCCATTAATGTGTATATCGTGCATGACTAAATTGTAGTGCACACACAAGAGAGCATGCATTCCTTAAACCACCTCTACCAACATACATATTCAATTAGTCTAACATTCAGACTTACACCCCACACCCCCCCCCCCCACCCAATAAATCATAAATTATTCGAGACAGTCTGTTTTAAATGCTGATCAAATGTTTCACAACTGTGGTTTAAACTCACCCTAAATTTGACATCTTTATTTTCGTCTAATATTTGTTCCATTTCCAGACTTTGCTCCACACCACAGGTGACATGGTAGGCAGTCTTGCAAGTCTTAACCTGAGAGATAAGGAGAATTCATCATGCTTAACCGTGAAACCTTTATAGTGCACCTTAAATCATATAACATGTTACATCAAATATTAAATGCAGCATTCACAACAGAGCATAGCAAGACTTGTGTTTTTTATTTGGGGGGGGGAGGGCGGTGCCTGACAACAGATATTTACAAACAC